>BROG01000146.1:642500-710000 GCA_030159075.1 Atrina japonica | reverse complement strand
CGCGAATCATTATTTAATTACCTAATATTTCTGCACGTATTATTTTTGTATGATTACATTAATGCTTCTTTATTAAAACAAAATTGTGTGTTGTTTAAAATGCAGTATATAATAGATAATCTCTGCATTTACTATGATAGACAAATTCAACCTTTTGAATTCCCTCACTGATAATAAGGATGGAGGGGTGGTTATAAAACGAGTGCGAAAATTCCCCATGTAAACAATAAACTATTAGTATAGTATGATACTGAGAGGATATCGAAAATGAGATGTCTGAGAACCAAAATAGATTGTTCATTATAAATAGATCATCAGAGAATCAGGACATCATACACACTTCCACATAAATCTCACATCAGGATATGTGCCTTGCAGAATAGACCATACAATATAGTCCATACTTCTGTCCCGATTTTAAGTTCTTTTTGTTAAAATTCGTCTTCTTAATACTAAGATAAGGTGACATTTTCACCGCAACATATCGATCTTTTAAATTATGTAATTACCTCACTGCTGTCTGAAATTTGATCTGTTGATTATTTAATTTGATATTTTCTATAACCCGCCGGCATGTCATAACATAACTTTATCTAGTTCAGACGTGAATTAAACTTTTATGTAGATATCTTCCTGACTTTATTATGTTTTTTGTCAGAAAATCTTATTGATTGGCTGTCGATAAAGCGGCCAAAGGATGTGATATTCCATATAAGAAAAAACATGCTACTCTTCAGCTGGCCATTGATATGAAGCGTATAAAGTTGTCTTAATATGGAATGTCACATCTTTTGACACGTCCTCATATCTCGTTCACGAAAGGAAATTTCAGTGTTCCAATGGAATGAAATTAATTCATTAAATCGACGGTTTTATCAAATTGTTTTTATTTTTTCTTCTGTTAGGAATGAGTCTCCGTAGGAAATGTCAAATATTACGATAACTTCCCCGGATGTAACATTGATATGACTATATTCTGGGCTCTTTAGATAAACATGTAGTGTACTGCTCATCAAAACAGGATTGAGACTTGCAAAGATATTGCATTAGAAGAGTGACAATATTTTCAATCTGTGAGGTTAATGCACAACTAATTGATTATTTTAAGAGATGCAGGGTATTCTTTTCCATCGCTTACAATTTCTAATTGACATTTGAAAGACATTTTCCGATAAAATAAATAGTGTTTTATCTCAGGATCAAATATATGTATAAAGTGCAATACACTCTTTCATTACATAGAAACAAATGTCAGTTCAAATAGTATTCCGTCGAATATTTAAAGAGATTGTAATAAGAATTTAAGTGTAATTGAGCTTAAAGTACAACCGATTGATCGCAATCTGTAAGGGAGTGTTCGCGATTTAGCTCAAATGTCATGCTTTATATCATGAGATAGATATCTACCAAATAAATGTATTATTAAATATCAAATATCATTTGAATGTAACTATAGTTTTTTTCATATTTTCGTTCTTTTTTGTCCATTATTTGTTGACTTTGATCTTTATCACGTTTATGTCACAAGAACTGATATATATATATATATATATATATATATATATATATATATATATATATATATATATATATATATATATATATATATATGTGTGTGTGTGTGTGTGTGTGTGTGTGTTTGTGTGTGTGTGTGTGTGTGTGTGTGTGTTATACCTCATCCTTTTCTTTGAGAAAGACATCTTATAGTTTCTATACGTTAACATTAAATTGACTTTAAATAAATTTAAATTACTAAACAAAATACTTTTTTCTAATAGCTCTGTTTATTCAGCGTTATTTCAGTGGACGGTGAAATTGAAATCATGGTATTGGATTCATGATTCACTTCTAAATTTATAGTTTTATTGGACTATTTTGATGCAGCTTTTGGACTTCCCTGTTTACTATTTACTTTACTGTTACCAATGCCTTGAATTGATTGTTTCAAATACGTGTATGCATTATATTAATTATTTTTTACCTATGGTAATAAATCTGTATTTGTAATGTCAAAATCAAATAGTTATTCATGTAGCAACATTTTAAGTACATTGCTGTTGCCAACACGGACATTTGATCAATGATATGGATATGAAAATATCATGGGTTTGCGGGCAACAGTAAAATACTCCGGCACCACGTAGGTTGCGGTAAATATGATACCAGAGGCCGCAAACCGACTGTGACATGGTTAGTCCCATCATCACTAGTGTAGCATCATTGTTGTTCGTCCAGTTGGTACTTGTTGTTGAGTCGATTTGAAAACAGGAGCAAGTTTAGGATGAGACATCTTATATTTTGTACCATTTTTATGCCCATTAAATCATGTGTTCAATATATACATCAGTGTGCATTGCGCTCCAGGACCAATAGACGACATGCCACACTACGGTATATGATCCCTCGTCTATCTGGCTGTGATTGTGTGGCTGTTTATATATGTGTGTGTGTGTGTGTGTGTGTGTGTGTGTGTGTGTGTGTGTGTGTGTGTGTGTGTGTGTGTGTGTGTGTGTGTGTGTGTGTGTGAGTGTATGGCTGTTTATGTGTGTGTGTGTGTTTATGGCTAAACTTCTGCCGGTATAAATACCAGACAGTAAATTTAATAATCACTTCGTAATTAGGCTATATATCTAAAATTGCCCAATTACTGGGGCTTTATGTTAGAGTTTAATTAAGCGGCTACTTACTCAGAGATACTTAGACGGGATTAGCAATACCCATTAACTTGTCAAATGTAATTAACCATGCACATCTGACTTACATCAAATATACTGTTACCGGATACGTGTACTGCTATGTAACAAGCCCAAACTATTTAAAGTTTGTAAACATATGGAAACACCCATAGATAATGCATATGTTTGTGTAGGTAGATGTGTAGTCAATTAGTACTAGTGTTGAGTTATAAAATTATAATGATATGAAAAAAAATGTTCATATTCATATAATATTTTCCATGTGATTTTCTTTTCACATAACTCAGCACTTACTTATATTTTTATGTGTTAACACAATTTTACAAATAACATGACTTTTCTGATAACCGAGCACAACACTTGATTATTGTCCAAAATCCAATGCAATGATGATTTACAAACACTGCGACTACGAAAATCAACGTACAAGGACCCTTTATACGCTCCTTATAATGGCCTTGTTTGCTATTACTCTCTTTCAATAAATGTGATGTTGTTACCTGGTGGACACTTATTTTATTGAATTTGACTGTAGACTCGGGGGGGGGGGTGTGATAGGTCAACAGTGTATGCTTACACCTCTATTCCATCTGATCACACTTCTGGATTTGTGTTTGTCCAATAAACATCGGATTTGTATATATATTTTTTATTGATATTCATATATTCCAACGGCAAAAAGTAAAGTGGTCAGCACCCGGTTCACGTGATGACCTACACTTAATGTGAAAAGCAATCGCTCTATATACTAGCAATCTAGGGCATTACAGAGATAATGTGAATATATTTCTTTATCTTTTCCCTGAGCGCATGGGACAGAGCTACTCGATTATTTGGCAACTGATATACCGCATTTCTTGTCTTAAATACAGATTAAAATTCATTATTGGACTACAAAACGGCTATTGCAAGGGTCTTACTCCTTGTACCGAGGAAGTGTTTTTTAATGTTATTTTGTCCAGTTTATTGAAATCGATAAATTGAAATAGAAGACATTATGCTTTCATGTTTTAGATTTCATTATTATCGTTCATGTTTCAGAATAAAACAGTTATCAAATTCGATTTCGTTCATAATATAAACAGACAGAATTCCCAAATGACTATCAGAAAAGGTATGATATTGTAAATCAAAATTCTAGTGTTACAACGTTGAGGGAATGTCTTACAATAAAATTATATTTGATATTCCCATGTGCCGTATTATATGTGTTCAATTTTGATCCGTATTACAAAACTATGATTCATCCGACGTTGTATTTAATAATTAACATCAGTAGATTTGTCCTCAGATAATAATCATAACTCATGAAACTGATACTGGAAATGCTCTCAACATTTATCTATATGACACAATGTAACACACACACACACCCACACACACACACACACACACACACACACAGAGAGAGAGAGAGAGTTACACACTTATTGAACTTTCACAAAAGTAGTATGTGGCGCCATTTCAAAATACGAAAACGATTAATAAAGAACTATGACTTAGAAGTAAAATTGAAGAAGAACCAATCAATAATAAAAAACTCAAGTCCATTATAACACGACAATTTAGATGTGCAAATGTTCTCAACATGTAGAACAATTACGAATCCCAAACGGGATAAGACGAGTTGTCCGGAAGGAGTCAGCGTCTTCTGCTGGCATGTCACACCCGTCGCAAATGTTCCATGGAAACCTTTCTAGTTCGACGAACGGGTCAAATTCGGTAAAAAGGTCAAGTTGGTGATGAGGTCAAGTTCGGTGAAAAGCATGATTGGTGAAACAGAGTCACTGTTTGTGGCCGTGATCCAGAATACTATCTAATATCTATGAGGGGAATTTTCATAATGTTTAACAAGATCCCCGTATCGACCATAACACTTCTTAAACGAGGACTTCAATCGTTCAACAACGCAACCTTGTGTAGGTAGTTTATTGGCTAGTCATTTAGCTCTCAGAATAAAATAGTTATAAGAAGAGCATGTCCTGGCATAACGTATAACTACATGAGCAGGAGAAAGTGGAGTATTACTATTTAGAAACGGGAAGTTTGTGATATGGAAATTGAAATCGTCTCGTTTGTCATAGAGGGATATGTGAAGTTGACCGTCTTTTCCAATCCACAGGAGTAAATCTAGGTAAGAAGCAGATGGGTTACTCTCTGTTGTCTCTAGCTCAGTAGGATGCATCTGGCCGAGGTAATTTAAAATTTCTGAATTATTTATGACCGGAACATCGTCGATATACCTGTAAGTAAAATTGAACCGAGATGCTAACTGTTTGTTTCATTTGGAGAGCAGCGACTGTATAAAGTCCTCATCATATGAATACAAAAATATGTCAGCCAAGAGAGGACAATCTGTTGGAAAACTTTTCCCGCAAAAAACACGAAGATGTTGTCTACTAGAAACCCCAGCATCTTGATAATATCGTCTTCAGTGTATTTATTATTGGAATCAGAGTGTTCCTTGACAAAAAAGGTTTTCATCACCTTACACCAAAGATTTATGTCTGTGATTTCCATTTTTGTATACAAAATAGTTTTGTATGATAGATGTCAATCTGTTTTTGAGTTTTTGATGAGGGATTGTTGTGTAAAGGGTCGATAAATCAAATGACTTTATGCTTGTAATATGTTTGAAATTAAGAGATTTTAAATGTTCCAACAATTCCTTTGAATTCTTTAAGATCCACATCTGAGTGATTCCGCTTCTTCAGTAGGCCGCTATACAGTACTTCTGAAGACCTTATTGAATATGTGTTAGAAGTTTGGTAAGCAAAATAGACAAAGGTTTGGTGGAACACTTAGATGACCCCGCAATGAAGCGGTGTTTATAGGGATTTTTGTGCATCTTCGGAATCCAATACATATATGGCAATTCAATCCCCAAGTCTCTTGTGGGCATTCAAAACGAAGCGAGAACGGATTTATAATTATCTAATATTTCAGAGGTAGAGAAATCGGTTAGAGAGTATGTAGGATTTCCAGAAAGTATGTTTAGTCCAATATCATCTTGTATGATGCTGAAGTAGTATCGCCTGCAGACAAATGTGAAGTTGTTAGATGTTTTGTCAGCAGGAACGATGATAAAATTTTCATGGAGACGAGTTCTCTGACAACATCTGGGTCACGGAAAATTGAATTGTGTTTTGTATTGACACAATGTTTAAGTCGTCGAAATCTTCGTTTAAGAACATTACTGATCGAGTTAATTCACTCCGAAGAGTATCAGGTTCGACATCTTCTTTCTTTGCCCAGCGTATGGTGTACTCTTCACATACGTCCATAAAAATTTCAAAGTTTTGGCGCCATGAAAACGATACAGGTTCCCTATATTTAGGGCATAAAAGAAATCATCAATTGCTTTTGCAGTCTTGTTATGAGACATATAGATCATCTTCTTTATTTGTAACTGTTTACATCAATTTTGCATTTTAATTGAATAGATAACTGAAGCTGTTTGGGTATGTTTTTGTACATTTCTAAATACAGTATTAATATCCAAACAAGAATATATTTGCTGTATGTGCGGCTAAATATCCTATTGAGATTGGGATGAATGAGACGTCAGATAGTATTAAATTTGCATTTTACCTAGAACTATTCTTGTCGATCGGGAAGAAAGGTCAACTTCAAACCTTCATTTTTGACAAATTTGACGATTTTAGTTTCCATATCACGAAAGTCTGGTTCCTGGGTAATAATATTCTATCTAAGCTAATTAGATTTTCTTTGCACAATATAAAGTCTCAGATGCCAAATTATACACCTTCGGGATGTCCAAGGTACATAAGCAAATCTGGTGATATTGGATGGACACGGACCTCTGGAAATACAGAGGAGTAAACATGATTTGTTGATCCCCGGTTACACCCGCCGTCAATCCATAGCCAAAAAAATAAATAAATGGGTGAGAGCGGTACAGACGACTCATCAACCGCAATCGAATAGGTTACTTAGCATAATTGAGGTGATTGAGTGATATCATTACTTAAATGTGGGACATTTATGGTGGTAAATCGTTGCGACTGTCGTATAGCCTGGTCGTATATTCCCTGTCTGTGTTTAGTAAATGCTATAAAAATAATAACAAAGTTATAATGCTCAAGACGTTCGTTTCTGTCAATTAGACTCCGTCGGTAAGCATGGTTTTCAATTAAACGTGGTTGGTTTTCTTGTGTCTCTTATTTCTAATTCGTTGGGATATATCGCTTTGACATAGGCATGAAAATTGTCATTTGTAATTTACAAAACGTCGTCAACATAACTAAATGTCAAATTTAACTGCTAGATTTTTCTTCTTTTTATTTTAAAGTTTCTGAATGAATTCTGCTTCGTATGAATAAAGGAAGAAGTCAACCTATAAAGGGACATAATTAATATCTATGGGAATGCCGAAAGTTGGCTAAAAACCCGTCTCCAAACATTACAAATATATTGTCTATTAGAATTTCCAATTTGTGTATCAATTTCAGTGTATTTATGTGTAGAACCAGAGTGACTTTGAAGGAAATAAATATCATGATCACTAATGACTAAATATTTACATTTTCGGGTACCACTTTCAGTGAAAAGGAACAGTTGTATTTTAATTTTTCATGTAGAATAGTTGTGCAAAGAATAGAAAATTCGTACGTTTTGATACTATGAATCTGATAAAAATGGCGTGTTTTCAAATTTTCTAAAAGCTTTTTAGACTTTGTAAGTAGCCAGATATAACAAATCTCAGATACCAAAGTATAAATCAATAGAATATCTAGGACATAGATACAAATCCGGTAAAATGGACAAACACGGACCTCTGGAACCCCCGATCTGAATTACATCGCTTCTGGAGCAAGCACTTGTACAGTATTACTAAACTCTCTCCTTAACGGCTGTCAATATTTTGGTAAGGAGTAAAGATAACGTTTTGATGGAACATTTGCTGGATCATGCTATGTACACTACGTATATGGTGTTTGTGAAGTTTAGGTAAAAAATTATAAAAGTCGCAGATACCAAGGTTTAAATCATTAAGATATCAAGGATATAGGTACAAATCTGGTAAAAATGTTAACAAACACGGACCTCTCGAAATCTAGATATAGGATCAGGTGTCATGGAGCAGTAAGCATCCCCTGTCGACCGGTCATACCGGTCATTAAAATGAAATACGCGAGGACGTCCCAACCGAAACCCCCATCGAACAGGTACCCCAACGTTTCACTTAGTAAAACTAATAATCGCAAACAAGACTATTATACCGACCGTAAAATTTGCGGAACGTTGACATCAAACGCGGTTTTCGTTATCCCTCTGTCAATAATTTGTCAGTGTAGTTTACTTCTGCATATCAAATGTTAATATGTTGAACACGCCCTGGCATATCTGATCATTTGTGAAATATAAACTCCATATTCGGGTGATTGTGGGATATTACTACTTCAATGTGTAAGATTAACGATGGGAAAGCCGTAATCATCGCGTTTGTCGCACAGCTTAGCTGTTAATTCCCTATCTGTGTCTATAGATAGAAAATGTCTAATTATGAAGCGTGTGTACTTGATACTGTTGTATCTTCAATTTGCCGGGATATATGGCATTGATATATCAATGAAAATTGTCACTATTAATTGACAAAACGTCGTTGGTATATCTAAATTTCAAATTAAATAACATAGCAAACCTTCGATTCTTTTAATTCATCAGTTTCTGAATTAAGCCTGCTTCATATGAATATAGGAACAGGTCAGCCAATAATGGAACACAATTTGTTCCCGTAGGAATGCCGACAATTTGTTGAGAGACCACGTCTTCGAACATTATAAATATATTGTCTATAAGAAATTCCAGCATCTTTTTTATATCAACTTCGGAGTTGTTATGTATAGAATCAGAGTGGTGTTTGACAAAATAAGTAACATGGTAACCATCCATTAGGCATTTATATTTCCGGGTACCACTTTTAATGAAAAAAAAACAGTTGTATTTCATGGTAGAAAGTCTTTCTTTTAATTTTAATTGGAATTGTTATGTAAAGAGTAAAGAAATCGTATGTCTTGATAATGTGAATCTGATAAGAATTGTGTGCCTTCAAATTTTCTAAATGTCGTTTACAAGTTTAAAGTATCTACATCTAATTTACACCGCTTCTGGAATAAACAACTGTGCAGAACTGCTGAAGTTTCCCCTTAACGGCTGTTAGTATCTTGATAAGGGGTAAAGATAAAGGTATGGTAGAACATTTGCTGGATATTGCTATGTACCTCTGCTATATGGGGTTATGTGAAGTTTAAGTATCAAATATAAATATGGTAGCTCAAACTCAGTATCGGTTGTAAGTATATCAAAAGAACGTAATGCAGACATTTGGTTTTGAAGGATCTTGTCCTTTGAAAGTGGGCTACGTGTGTATATTGGATTACCAGAATTTGTATTAAACCCTAGTTCTTCTAATAAGGAATTATAATAATGTGCCTTACATATAAAAACTATATTATTTGAGGCCTTGTCGCCAATGTATAGCTTTTGGCCATTCAGACAAAGTGTCCTGTTCCACGTCTTCATGTTTGCCCATCGTCTGGCATAATCTTCGACATAATTCATACCTAAACTGAAATTCTGTCGCCAATTAAAGAAACGGTCATCGCGGTATGACGCCGGTGATGATGCAGGGAGATGATGCACATGAACACATGACGGTGTTATGTAGAAGATGGTTGATGTTTAGGCACTGCAATACCCGTTTGTAATTGAATAGCTTGGTGCGCTGTTGTATGTATAGCTTTATGTAATGCTGTTTTAATTTAAAACACAGGAAAGAAATTTTTGTGATTTAGAACATTGCAAATGTTTAAAGCGTCAATACCCTTATTTGTATATTTTAAATTTATGGGAGAGACTTGTCTGTTCAGAACAGTCAGCGCGTAGGCTTGGACAGTCTGCGATAAGCAATGTCCATTATAACGGAGTTCAATGTGTATTTTGGAGTTGAAGAATCCGTTTGGGTTTTCATTCTTACTTCCTGAAAAAAGTTAAGAAGTCTAATTTGAATTGAATAAAGTTTGCTGCGAATGTATTGAAGAACCATTTTCTGTTAACGTAAGGTAAAATATATGAAAAGTGACATCATGTGTCTTGTCTGTTGTATGAACGATGCTCATGACGTCTTACGTTGGAATTAAAAGAAAAGTTCCATCACATTGACATTACCAAATATATATATATATTAGCTCAAAATTAGTATCGGTTATAGATACATCAAAATAACGACACATTATCTTGAAGGATTTCGTCCTTTGGAAGTGATCTACGTGTGTATGTAGGATTACAGGAATTCGTAATAAACCCTAGTGTTTCTTATAAACAGTTATAGGATTGGGCCTTACAGATAAATACTATATTATTTGAGGCTTTGTCTGCGTGGACCAGTCCATATTGATCATGTCATCAGTCAACCTTTTTACTGATCCCCGTGTCAGCCGGTATGTCATTTGGTTCCTTGCCATTCATGGACGGTATGTACTAAGCGGCAAGTATCCAAGGGACAAATTGTTTACCAGCAGAGATGCATACTCGGCGATCAAAACATAAAATCTTAGAAACCAAAGTATAAATTTCTTGATATCCAGGATACATATACAAATCTGGATATTGGACAAACACGGACCTCTGGAAAACCAGAGGCAGGATAGGTGCCATGGAGTAGTAGGCATCCTCTGTTGACCGGTCATACTCACCATGAGTCGATTACTCATTTGTACTTCTTCATTTTAAGTATGTTAAGCTTTTATGCCATGGTAAACGCGACTATGGATTTGAAAAAGGAGCAAGGGAGTTATAATTGCACTTCTGAAACACAGACAGTATTTACATTGAAAAAAAGTATAAATGATTCGCGGAAAAGGATGTGATTGACAATTATTAACACAGGGTTATTTTCACTTGGCAAATAGGTCTTCGTCGATTATTTGATTTCCCGTTCCAATTTTAATATATTTATATAATTCATATATAATTTATATATTAAGTTTTCATTTCACATTTTATACGTTATGCTAGGACATGCACTTCTTATACATGTTTTCTTCTGAGAGCTAAACAACTAGCCAATTAATTACTTACACACGGTTACGTTGTTGAACGCTTGGAGTCGTCGTTTAAGAAGTTTTAGGGTCGATACGGGGATCTTGTTAAACATTATGAAGTCCCCCCTCATAGATATTAGATAGTATTCTGGATCATGGCCACAGACAGTGACTCCGTTTCACCAATCATGCTTTTCACCAAACTTGACCTTTTTACCACATTTGACCCGTTCGTCGAACTAGAATGGTTTCCATGGAACATTTGCGACGGGTTTGGCATGCGGTGAAGGGTTTCACATTATGGTCTATGCTCGGCACTTACAGCCATTGAGCAGTGAGGGTTCTTTGACATGCTGATACCTACTGTGACACCGTACCTCGGTTTTTTCTGTCTCATCCTAAGGACAAGAAACCAACCTGTCGCCAGCTAGACTCGAACTCACGACCCCACGATCTAGAGTCGAGCGTTACCGACTTAGCCAGGCCGGCTCTAATACAATGATACAAGATAAGATAATGCTCAATGTAAGATAGGTATAAAGCACCTACTGACTGTCATCCCCATAATAATAGTTAAAAACTGCAATCAATAATATAAGGCATCAAATGAAATCCAATTTGGATTGCAATTTAGACAGATATTTGATTCACATTTTCCTCATGAAATATTTAGAATTGTTCAATCAATACCACATATATCTTTAAAATTAGTACAACATCGTGATAATTGGTTTATATAATGTGCATGTCGATTTTTCCAAGTGAGGATTCCATTTACGCCCTTAGGCTAGATTGCTGTGACATGGATATTCGAAAGAATTGTCGATTGTTATTTGATTATTTTAATAATTTCCGTATTCTGACATATCAAATAGTTTTGCTTTCCCAAAATGTTCGAACTATCTTAAATGACGACGATGTTAACCAAATATTGATGATAACGACGGTGATTACGACGAAAACGACGACGACGATGATGATGATGATGATTTATCGTCTGGCCGTGTTTCGATTCGGAATGTACCGAGTTATGTTATTAACCAACAGACCGCATTCAATTTTTCAACGCCAACACGGTAAATTTAATTTACATTTTGTATGCAGCTTATTCAATGTCACATTATGTCATCTGTAGTCCCACATGACCGACAGTCCACTTTGAACTCTTGTATCGTGTTTCATTGATTTTTCATTTTACGTATAACATTTCACGTCGGTTATATACGAAGACTTGGATAAAATTACGGAAAAATGAAACGACAAAATCCTATAATAACAAAGGAAAATTAGTTCATTTCATAAATAATTAAATCTGCAAAAATAACCGCAATTGAAATTAAGCTTCCCCAGCATCTCAGTTATTTAATGGAAAAACAATGTGATGAAGTTAATATGAAACCACTAATGAATACGAAAAAGTCAATTAAAACATCTATTAGAGCAATTCAAATGGAAAACATACTGTTGGGTCACAATGCTTTTCCCAGCAGATAATGCCATCTTTGGATGGCGGTGAATGATGTCTAGTTTGGTTTTATCAACTATAAATTACTGTTTTGTATAACTGTTTAACACGCAGCATGTTATAAGAAGTCATGCGAAAGTATTTAAATGAATAAACATTCATCTAATGTCACATATAAATTTGATAAACCATTTTTTTTTTTGCCCGTGGATTTTAAATTTCCATCATTCATTGTTGCTGCCATCATGTGGAACTCTTCAGTGTTTGGAGCACAAAATGCATACAGGATTAAATGAGTTCTAGTGTCGGCATACGTAATACATAGTAAGGGGTCACTACGTGCCCGATACCAACTACAAAATTTTATGTGTGTAGACACTCAAATGTCTATCGGAAACAGAAGCAGCAGCAGCGTCATCGTCCTTATTATCATCTACATTATTATCATCAAAATCATTAACATCTGTGCCACCTTCGTCATCACCACCGCCATCAGAAGAAGTAGCAGTAGTTGCAGCAGCATAAGCAGCAACAGCAGTCATGTTTGACCAACATCGTCGTTGTATTAAAAAATGATAAATAATTGATGAAAATAAAGCTGTACAAATTTGGCATTAAATATTTTATAAGTATCTGGTTATCAAAATACTGCAACTATTATCAACTTATAACAGACATTTATAAGTATCTGGTTATCAGAATACTGCAACTATTATCAACTTATAACAGACATTTATAAGTATCTGGTTATCAGAATACTGCAACTATTATCAACTTATAACAGACATTTATAAGTATCTGGTTATCAAAATACTGCAACTATTATCAAATTATAACAGACATTTATAAGTATCTGGTTATCAAAATACTGCAACTATTATCAACTTATAACAGACATTTATAAGTATCTGGTTATCAGAATACTGCAACTATTATCAATTTATAACAGACAGAATGCTGCAACTATTATCAACTTTAACAGACATTTATAAGTATCTGGTTATCAGAATACTGCAACTATTATCAACTTATAACAGACATTTATAAGTATCTGGTTATCAAAATACTGCAACTATTATCAGCTTATCACAGACATTCATAAGTACCTAGTTATCAGAATACTGCAACTATTATCAACTTATAACAGACATTTATAAGTATCTGGTTATCAGAATAAACTAACAGACTATTGCTAATCAGAATACTTATATTATCAGACATTTATAAGTAAGTAACAGAATGGTTATCAGAAGTACTGGTTATCAGAATACTGCAACTATTATCAACTTATAACAGACATTTATAAGTATCTGGTTATCAGAATACTGTCAGAATACTGTAAGTATCTTAATCAAATGTAACTAACAAATTAAAACAGACATTTATAAGTATCTGGTTATCAGAATACTGATTATACTGCACAGAAACTATTATCAACTGTTAACAGACACTTATAATCTGGACAGACTATGCAAGCTGGATAAGTATTATCAACTGTTAACAGACATTTATAAGTATCTGGTTATGCAGATTATACTAACAGCATTTATAAGTATCTGGTTATCAACTGCAACTATTATCACAGAATACCTTATCAGAATAGTACTTCTGGTATTATCTCAAAATACTGCAACTAATTATCAATATATCAACTTATATTACAGAACAGACATTTATAAGTATCTAGGCTTCAGAATACTTATGCATTTATAAATTATTATCATCAGCTTATCACAGACACATTTATCAAAATAAGTATTATGTATATCAGACAATAAATACTGCAACTATTATCAGCTTATCACAGACATTCATCTAGTTATCAGTACTATTATCAACTAGTTATCTGGTTATCAAAATACTGCAACTATTATCAAATTATAACAGACATTTATAAGTATCTGGTTATCAAAATACTGCAACTATTATCAACTTATAACAGACATTTATAAGTATCTGGTTATCAAAATAGCAACTATTATCAATTTATAAGTATCTGGTTATCAAAATACTGCAACAATTATTAACTTATAACAGACATTTAGTAGTTATCTACTGTTATCAGACATAATGCAACTATTATCAACTTATAACAGACATTTATCTGGTCATCAGTACTAGTATCAACTTATGGTTATCAAAATACTGCAACTATTTATCTATCACAGACATTCATAAGCTAGTTATATCACAACTTATAACACATTCATAAGTAGTTATCTAGCAACTATTATCAAAATACTGTACCTATTATGTAAACTTATAACACAGACATTTATAAGTATCTAATCAGGTTATCAATAAGTACTGGTTATCAGAATACTACTATTATCAGCTTTATAACACAGAATGCTGGAACATTTCATAACAGACATTTATAAGTACCTAGTATTATCAATTTATAACAGACAGAATACTGCAACTATTATCAACTTATAACAGACATTTATAAGTATCTGGCTTCAGAATATCAATTATTAAATACTGCAATCTATTATCAACTATTATCAGCTTATAACAGACATTTATAAGTACCTGGTTATCAATACTGCAACTAATCAACTTATGCAACTATTATCTGGTTTCAAAATACTGCAACTATTATCAACATAATAGACATTTATAAGTATCTGGTTATCAAAATACTGCAAGAATACTTATGCACATTTATAAGTATATCTAGTTATCAGAATAATGCAAACTATATCAACTTATACACATTTATAAGTATCTGGTTATTAAATTATCACTGCAGTACTAGTTATTATCAACTATTATAACAGACATTTATAAGTACCTGGTTATCAAAGACATACTGTTATCAGAATACAACTATTATCAATTTATAACAGACATTTATAAGTATCTGGTTATCAGAATACTGCAACTATTTATCAGACATTTATAACTATCAAAATACTGCAACTATTATCAGACAGACATTTATAAGTATCTGTTATCAAAATATCAAGATTATCAATTTATGCAGTACTGGTTATTACTGCAACTATTATATATAACAGACATTTATAAGTATTATCCTTATAAACAGACATTTTAATCTGGATCAAAATACTGCAACTATTATCAATTTATCAACATTTTAAGTATCCAGACAATTATGCAACTAGTATCTTATCTAATCAGATTACTGCAAATTATCAACTTATCATTTATAATTTATCAGAATACTGTAACTATTATCAACTTATAACAGTATCTGGTTATCAAAATACTGTAACTATTATCAAATTATAACAGACATTTATAAGTATCTGGTTATCATAATACTGCAACTATTATCAACTTATAACAGACAGAATGCTGGAACTATTATCAACTGTTAACAGACATTTATAAGTATCTGGTTATCAGACTACTGCAGTACATTTATAAAGACATTTATAAGTCTGGTTATCTAAATAGCAACTATTATCAACTTATGCATTTATAAGTATTTCAACTTATAACAGACATTTATAAAGTATCTGGTTATCAAAATACTACTGCACATTCATAAGTATTATCAGAATACTGCAACTTCAACTTAAAAAGACATTTATAAGTATCTGGTTTCACTGCAACTATTATACTGACATTTATAAGTATCTGGTTATCAAAATATCAACTATTATATAACAGACATTTATAAGTATCTAGTTATCTGGTTATTATCAACTTATAAATACATTTTATAAGTATCAACTATGATTCAGCTTATCACATGCAACTATTATCATTCATTTATAAGTATCTGGTATCAAAATACTAGTTATCAGACATTCTAAGTAACTCAAAATTGCAAAACTATTATCAACTTATAACAGACATTTATAAGTATCTGGTTATCAAAATACTGCAACTATTATCAACTTATAACAGACATTTATAAGTATCTGGTTATCAAAATACTGCAAAATATCTGCTTATCACTCATAAGTACCTAGTTATCATAATGCAACTTATAACAGACATTTTTAATAAGTATCAAAATACTGCAACTATTATCAGCTTATCACAGAATTAATGCAACTAGTTATCAGAATACTGCAACTATTATAACTTATAACAGACATTTGGTTATAAATACTGGTTATCAAAAATAACTGCAAGTATCTGGTTATCAAAAATACTGCAACTATTATCACAGACATTTTCATATCTGGTATCTAGTTATCAGACATTTATAAGTATCATCAGAATACTGCAACTATTATCAATTATCAACATTTATAAAGTAGACATTTATATCAACTTATAACAGTATACCTGGGCAAACTATTATCAATTTATCAGACAAAGTACTGCAACTATTATTATAACAGACTAAGTATCATCAGACTATTATTCATAAAGAAGTACCTGGTTATCAGAATACTGCAACTATTATCAACTTATAACAGACATTTATAAGTACCTGGTATCAGAATACTGTAACTATTATCAAATAATACTGCAACTATCTGGTTATCAAAAACTTAATAATCAGGCATTCAGACAATAAGTATCTGGTTAATCAAACTATTACTGCTGGAACTATTATCAACTTATATCAGACATTTATAAGTATCTAGTTACTGCAGAATAATGCAAGTATCTGGTTATCTAAATACTGCAACTATTATAACTTAGACATTTTATAAGTATCTGGTTACTGCAAGTAATCAACTACAACATTTATAATTATCAGCTTATCACAGACAGCTTATCATAGACATTCATAACCTAGTTATCAGAATGCAACTGCAAGACATTTATCAGTATCTATATACTAACATACAACTTATAACAGACATTTATAAGTATCTGGTTATCAAAATACTCAAATTATCAACTAACAGACATTTATAAACTATCAGAATATGCAACTAATCTTATAACAGACATTTATAAGTATCTGGTTTATCAAAATACTGCAAAGTATTATCAATCATACTAACAGACATTTATAAGTATCTGGTTATATACACTATTACAGCTTGCAATATAGTATCAATACTTATAACACAGACATTTATAAGTATCTGGTTATCAAAATACTGATTACTAACAGGCATTCATAAGTATCTGGTTATCAACTTATAACAGACATTATATAGACATTTATAAGTATCTGGTTATCAAAATACTGCAACTATTATCAACTTATAACAGTACTGGTTATCAAAATACTACAACTATAAGCTTATCACAGGTTATAAGAATACTGCAACTATTATCAACTTATAACAACATTTATAAGTACAGTTATCAAAATACTTATATCAATATATAACAGACATTTATAAGTATCTGGTTATCAAAATACTGCAACTATTATCAATTTATAACAGACATTTTATAACAGAATACTTATTATCAATTTATAACAGACTAAGTATCTGGTTCAGAATACAGCAACTATTATCAACTAACAGCATTTATAACTATTATCAAAATAAACTTATCAACATAACATTTATAAATATCTGGTTATCAGAATACTGCAACTATTATGCTTATAACAGACATTTATAAATACTGGTTATTATGCAACTACTATATAACAGACATTTATAAGTATCTGGTTATCAGAATACTGCAACTACTTATAACATACTTATAACACAGAATTTATAAACTTATCTGGTAAGTATCTGGTTATCAGAATACTGCAACTATTATCAACTTATAACACACATTTATAAATATCTGGTTATCAGAATACTGCAACTATTATCAAATTATAACAGACATTTATAAGTATCAAGTATTATCAGCTTATAACACACATTTCATTTCAATGTTTATGTCATACCAATGTAGAAATTTTACTTATATTTATACGTTCAAAAATACGTTTATTTATTAATCTATCTAACGCGCATATACAATTGAACATTTTTTTAACTATCGATACAATAAATGCAATATGATAATTAGTCGGACGGTCGATATTTTCAATTACAGCAGTTATTTCTAATGTTCAATTATCTCTACTCGTAGCTTGATCAGCAAAGGTGAAATTGTGTTCAAGATAGGATATATTTGCACAATATCTGCTTACGTTAAGAAAGGAGAACATACTGCTCTTAATTACTTCACATTATCTTACATCCTTTGTTGGATAAGTTAGAGGGAAACAAAAAACTGGTAGAAGATCCAGCGTCTTCCAATATAAACTGGTGCCCGGTCGTATTTCGCTTTGCTCTTAAACAACCGGTACGACCCAATCAACATCATACGTCTGGTCTGAGTCGGTTCTCGATCTGTAGTAGGCTTCTTTATTTCCGAGAGGGCCTAGCCTAAAGGTTCCTTGAATAGTAGTATAAAATATAAAACCTCTATGTTTACAGCTTGAAGTGTTAATTTTATGAAATACCACAAGTAATTTGATTGGTTGATATAATTAAGTCTCTTGACCAATCAGGTTCAACAATAGATTGCATCATAACGGCTGTTTATGAACGAAATATAGTTGTCTGTCGGGGACCAGCTTACTTTCAATATAGACATACCACTTATTTCCTTTGAATTGTTTAAATTAGGGATGTATAACGGATCACGCACTTCGTGCTCCGGAATTTAATATTTCACGATAAGGTACAGGTTTTGACTTTTCCCCTACAGGACAATCATTATCGCTCTCCTACAATTTACTTCATGTTTTCTACTCGTTGAACAATAAAAACTGTTTTTAACATTTATATTCTACATACTACGGTAGTCGTAAAAAATTCAGCTTGTGAAACACATCGGTTACCGTACAGTTTCCGGCCTTTTATGTAATGATGCCCTGGACATCTAAAAGTTCATGTATGTCCAATGTTCTCCACATTATAACATATTGTCATGCTCACCAATAATATCGGTTCTCTATCCCTGGTATTTTAGCTATTTTATTATAATTATTATCCTTAGCAGTTTTAAAATTTTTATTGGAAAAGGGTATCATATTTAAATATGATCATCATATATGGTCATATTTAAATTGCAGATTGGTAAAGTTAACTGCATTACATTTTTTGTAGTTTAATTGACAGAAACGATCGTCTTCAGCATTATAACTTTGGTATTATGTTTATGATATTTATAACCCCTTGGTCGTTGCAACAGCTGGTGGACCTTTTGAGTCACCAAGGGTATACATAAACCTAGTACCTGGTATTTCGGTACGAGCTGATAATCTTATACTAAAGCAGTAGTAGTTCGCACTGATAGTACCTTTGAAATACTAAATTCTTTTAAAGTTAAGAGAGTCATCTTTTTACAGTGGTTATTTCTTGGCTATATGTTTATACGTATCATTTGACTTTATCTGGTACCACATTCTCTCTAGGAAATCTTTAAAATTAAAGCTGAACTGATGAAGTCTAATTAAAAGAAACGATCGTCCTGAGCATCGTAACTTTGGTATTATGTTAATAAAAATGACGACTGGGTTTCTTTTTTATTTTGCTCTTTTATTTTCAATAAAACGAACGGTACTCTTATGCACATAAATTACTCTGTCAAATAGATGTTGTACCTGCACTGTAGGCTTCAGTGTCGAAATGCATTGAAGACCATAAACAACCCAATTATATTCAAAAATAAAGAAGAGGGAAAGAATTTCATTGCACAAAATATACATAGCTAACCCAATGAAAATTTGATATAAAAGAACCAATCACTGTTTCAATCCCTAGCTGCAGGCAAAGTAAAACTGTGTCATTACAATTCTGCCAAACAGATTAAGTGGAACAAAATAATCTTAAGTTCATCTGCCCTCATTTGAAATATTTGTATTCAACAAAAATAGTTTCTTGTCAAAAACGATACTGCTGTGTGTAGGATTTTTTAAACGTAAACAAACTGAGCTTTGATTTTTAAAATCAGACGAAGTGAAAGTCGATAGAATAAACAGCTTATTTGTATAACTAGGGATACAATAATTTGATGCAATGATGTTAGGTCACATTTCACGCAAACAAGAACTAGTTTGAAAATAACATTAACTTTGTTTATAATAGGGCTCGGAAGTCGGAAGTCGGAAGTTTATATTATTTTCCGGTTTATGACTACTGGACACCAGATAATCAATGCCCCTCTGTTTTGCCTATGCCAAACAATTATTGTATCACAGAGGAAAGTGAAAGTCCCAAGCAATTCGGAAGTCGTAGACGGATTATATAATGCGAAGTGGAAAAAGCCCGAGCATAAAATTTATTTCAGTTATGGTAGAATAATCCAATTTCCATTACTTTAACCACACTTTTCCCTTATATAATCAATCCTTAGTGAAAGAGTACGTTTATGAAACACCTTCTCGTCGCGCATCTTCTATTAATTACATGTACGTGAATCAGACCTTGATACGTTGGATGCTTCGGAGAAGGCAACTGTAAACATGTAAACCAAAACGTAATATAATGCAGATAAACTAAGGAGACAAAAATTATTCCCTGTAGTTTAGATAATTAAAACAATCTCAGTTGTTGATGAAAGATATATATTATGACCAATATGCACTGGTACCAGCAGACAAAGCCTCAAATTATATAGTTTGTATTTGTAAGGCACATTACTATAATTGTTTATTGGAAGAACTTGGGTTTAATACGTATTCTGGAAAACCTACATACATACGTAGCTCACTTTTAAAGGCCAAGATCCTTCAAAACCACGCGTCCGTATTACGCTCATTTGATATACCAACAACGGATACCGACTTTGAGTTACCATATTTATATTGGATACTTAAACTTCATAAAACCCCATATAAGCAAAGATACATAGCAGTATCCAGCAAATGGTCTGCCAAACATTTATCTTTACTCCTTACCAAAATATTGACAGCCGTTAAGGAGAAACTTCAACAATACTGTACATTTGCTTATTCCAGAAGCGGTGTAAATCAGATGTGGATACTAAAAAATTCTAAACAGCTTTTAGAAAATTTGAAGGCACACAATTTTTCTCGAATTCACAGTATCAAAAGCTATGATTTCTCTACACTTTACACAACTATTCTACATAATAAAAAATTAAAAGAAAGACTTTTTAGCATCATAGACAACTGTTTTTTTTCACTAAAGGTGGTATCCAAAAATTAAATATCTAGTGATTGGCGTTTTCTTGTTTGCCCATCGTCTGGCATAATCTACGACAGAATTCGGAAATTCTGACGCCAATTAAAGGAACGGGTTTCCCGGTATTTAGGGCCCCTTAAAATAAGATTTTTGAGGCTTTCATTTTCAACAATAGAAACGTCGCCGGTGATGACATGCCCGATAGGACTGTATTTGAAAGGAGATGAAGCAGTGTTGTGTAGAAGATGGTTGATGTCCAGGCACTGCAAAACCTGTTTGTAATTGAATAGCTTGGATGCAATGCTAGGTGTATAGCTATATGGAATGCAAGGTGTGTTTTTCATGAACATAAAGAGTCGCCCGTTCCTCAAGGTCAAATTTGCTAATAAGGGCATTGACGCTTTGAATATAAGCAAAATTATGAACCAAAAATCCGTCCAAAGTAAGACCCCGCCATACCTCCAATTCACAGATTCACAATGTATTTCCTATTGCTATACGCGTTCAGTTGCATCTAAGATATTTAATTACAAAGCAATCTCCAGCAATTCAATTTACCCAGCCTTTCCCAGAACATTCCACCTTGCACCTGTTCTACATCTGTATTCATGTACCATCCATGTGGCATGATGTGACAGGTGTCATTGTGCGCAACAGAAAACGGAGAGATCTTTTATGCAAAGGACAGAATATAGGGAACCTGTATCGCTTACATGGCGCCAAAACTTAAAACTTTATTACTCAATAATAACTCAAAACTTATTACTTTAATACTTAAAAATTATTATCGACGTATGTGAAGAGTACGCCATACGCTGGGCTAAAAAAGAAGATATCGAACCTGATACTCTTTCGGAGTGGATTAACTCGATCAGTAATGTTCTTAAACGAATATTGCGACGACTTAAACAGTGTTTCAACAAAAAACACAATTCAATTTTTCGTGACCCTGATGTTGTCAGAGAACTTTCCCGTCTCCATGAACATTTTATCATCGTCCCTGCTAATAAAGCATTTAACAACTTCACATTTGTCTGCAGGCGATACTACTTCAGTATCCTATACGAAGAACTTGGACTAAACAGACTCCCTGGAAATCCTACATACTCTCTTACCAATTTCTCTACCTCTGAAATATTAGATAATCATAAATCCGTTCTCTCTTTGTTTGGAATACCCACAAATGACACAGAGCTTAAATTGCCATATATTTATTGGATTCCGAAGATGCATAAAAATCCCTATAAACACCGCTTTATCGCTGAGGTCATCTAAGTGTTCCACCAAGCCTTTATCTATTTTGCTTACCAAACTTTTAACACATATTCAATAAGGTCTTCAGAAGTACTGTATAACAGCCTACTCAAGAAGCGGAGTCAATCAGATTTGGATCCTAAAGAATTCCAAGGAATTGTTGGAACATTTAAAAGCCCAAAATTTCAAACATATTAGAAGCATCAAGTCTTTTGATTTTTTCTACCCTTTACACAACAATTCCTCATCAAAAACTCAAAAACAGATTAACATCTATTATACAAAACTCTTTTGTATACAAAAATGGAAATCCAAGATATAAATCTTTGGTGTAAGATCATGAAGAACATTTTTTGTCCTTCCGGGCATCTGAGCTTATCCCGTTTGGGATTCGTAATTGTTCTTCATGTTGAGACAATTTGCACATCTAATTTGTCGTGTTATATTGGACTTGAGTTTTTGATTATTGATTCGTACTTTTTCAATTTTACTTATTGTCGTTTAGGTTACAGATAAACATTCAATTTATCTGTTACCCACACGGCATGCATACTTACAAGAAATGCGCTCTGTGAAGCTTCCATGCATTTAATGTTTCTAAATCTGTATTCTCTGGAAACCCCACAATTGAATGGAATGTTGTAAACTACAATATGATCATTTTATGATTGCAGTGAATTTTAACACCTACGTTCGAACTAGTAACTCAACATTTCTGCTGGGAAAACATTACGTTTAACGGCAAACAAAATCAGTATGTCAACTGTGACATTTCAGAACGAACTTTTTTAATGTACACGGAATACAGAATTGGCATATTAGCTTTGTTCGCTAGAAAATGGAAGTTTTAAAAAAGAGCGAACACTCGATCCACACTCGGTCATCGGCTACTATTTATATATAACAGTATATAACATTTTTCTGAATTTGAACATGGCTTTCTTTAATTCAAAAATAGTGTTTATGCAATCGTAAGTCAGCAACGCTTCTAAACCCATCTAAGAAATGATCGACAACGTTTTACCTCACACCTAATAACAGTTTGCTTCAACTTTGTGTAGATTACATCATTCTATTTATCTGTCTCCGAAACGGCATTCATATTAACAATAAATGCACTAATTGTTCTAACACAATGTGCATCAGTTAATTTACAAATAACATTTGTTGTATTGACGTTCATGCTCTAACCATGACTCACACTAGACATTTATAGCCGTAATATATACGACGGTGAAATATAGGTTTAGACATATTCACAATGTTTCAGAACGCTGTAAGTATATTTATCACATCTAGTTCTTACGAACAAGATCAGTTCAGCTGACATTTGAAGTTTGAAGTTACTATCAGACGGTCGCAAATGAATATGGTTAAACTTGTATTTAAGACTACCTCTGTATAAAGGACAACTGTATAGAAAGACCAGCCAAACAACCTTTGTATTTTTTTTTATGAATACGCCTCTTTATGAACGTCATCTGTCTATAACGGGTACTTTTCATTCGTACTTTTAGTGGCTGTTATAGACAATTTTGGATGTTTAATTAAACAGATATACACACATATTGAATTCAAATTCCTACAGAGTTAGATATTGATTGGGCAGAATATAGTATATTTATTTACTACAACATACTCACCTCAAGTGTTTAGGTGAAGATTTAATTAACACCTGAGAGGTCAATGGTGCATAAACTGTATTATGGGAATTACTTTGAGGCCGTATTTTAAATTCGATAAGACTGTTCTTGAGTTAATAAATTATTGTGTTTTTGCTACTAATAACTTTATAATTTCCAACTTTAATAGATTTGTGCACTCGGTAACTTGATTTGTATTCATACCACCTGTAGCCTTAATCAATTAAGTCATCGGTTTTGCGTGAAAATAATCGCCCGCTAATTAGTTTACTGTTATAACTACCTTGTAAATTATATCCCTGTACTAAGACACGACCTTGTCATTTTTTGCGGCCTACGCTTATACTGTTTTATTTTTGTTGTCATTCTTAGCAACATACCATGATCTATATGATACTAAACATAATAATAACAAACACGTGACCTGGCGCTTCTGATGAAGTTACCGGTATAATTTTGGAATTTTGAAAATTAACTAACGACAGTTAGAAAAGAATGATCGTTATCTTATATGAACCGTTTAAATTGCTAATACCATAACTGAATGCTTGCGTATTATTAAACATTACATCATCAATTTTTCTACACTGCTTCAGTATGGCATAGGTAAGGGACCCAACATTGTTAGGAACTTCAATAATGGAACACCTTTCTCCAAATTAATTTTCCAATATCGCCAACCTTGAAAAAGAACGTTTAATTTCTCAGGCAATACAAATTTTAAAATATAAAATCAACATTGTTGCTTATTTAAATATTCAATCAACAACAACATTGTTTAAACAACCGTTTTTGAATGGGTAACAACAGGCGTACGATTTATATTTAGAATTCGTTTATATATTGAGAACAAAACAACATTATTTAAGAGGAATCTATTTCACACAATTATGCTTCAAGGCAAAATTAGCATTTTGAAAATTTTAAGTATTTTTCCACAAGAAGTTTTATGGTAGATACGGGGATCTTGTTAAACATTATAAAGTCCCCCTCTTAGAAATATTAAATAGTATTCTGGATCACGGCCCCAGACAGTGACACCGTTTCACCAGTTATGCTTTTCACCGAACTTGACCTCATCACCAAACTTGACATTTTACCGAATTTGACCCGTTCATCGAACTAGAAAGGTTTCCATGGAACAGATGAGGCATGCCAGCAGAAAACGCAGACTCCTTCCGGACACCCGGTCTTATCCCGTTTGGGATTCGTAATTGTTTTTCATGTTGAGACCATTTGCAGATTTAGTTCGTCGAGTTTTCTAAAGCTAAGATAGTCATTTTTACAGTGGTTACTCTTAGACGGATTATATATTTTTAGATATATTATTTGGCCTTGTATGATATCACTTTCTGTTTAGAAAATACACATACTTTTAAAATTGGAGCTCAACTGATGAAGTCTAATTGACAGAAACGATATAGTCTTTAGCATTATAACCTTGGTATTAATTTATGAAAGTTATAATGGACTTGAGTTTTGATTATTGATTGGTACTTCTTCAATTTTACTAAGAGAACATAACATGCATATATTTAGATGTATTGTTTTGCCTTGTACAAAACCATTTTCTTTTTCGGAATTATACATTATTCCAGTTCCGGGCTCAACTGATGAGGTTTTGTTGACAGGAGCGATCGCATTGAACATTTCTTTTGCCTCTTTAGTTTAACCTCTAACGTTTGTATTGTTATTGATATTTATTAATAAATTCGTTTAGGGAAAATTTGGATTGATATACTAGCTGATTTCTTTTTCATAATCACCATCATCATCAGCAGTAGCAGTAGCGGCAACAACAACAACAACAAGATTTGAAGATTTTATAACTTGAAACCTGCTTTATACAGAAGAAAACCGATGTGTTATTACGGAAAATATTAAAATAACAGTGCAACAGCGTGGGGAATGATAGATAAATATATACAGTTTAGTTTACGTACTGTATTAAATTGATTGGTCTAGACAACATAACATTCTGGTTCTAATATATTAAGGATTGGTATCGCGACATATA
The DNA here is from genome assembly GCA_030159075.1 of Atrina japonica. Lineage (NCBI taxonomy): Eukaryota > Metazoa > Mollusca > Bivalvia > Pterioida > Pinnidae > Atrina > Atrina japonica. The sequence continues at coordinate 683,809 of BROG01000146.1, read as the reverse complement.
TAAATGATCTCTACGGACAGTTTAATTTGGTGACAAAAAGCAATGTAGTGCAATGGTGATTTCGTTTTCGGTCATGCGTTGTGAGAATATAGCATTTTCACTACTGCACGATATGCATATAAACGTTTTGGTATTTTTCACAAAATGATGAGTATACATTTTATTTTTTTTTGTTTTTTGTTTTAAGTTATGATTGGTTATTACTTGATGAGTTTAAGATAATTAAGACGCTGTAAGAATACGGCATCTAAAAGCTTACCATTCAGTATACATTGATTCTAAATAAGGCATATCAGGACACCCACTCCTCGGAATGTTTCTGATATTACAAGCCATGTTTACCACGTGCGTATTAATTGGGATCGTCAAAACGATATATTGAATCATATTTCTAAGTAAATAGACAAATTTTATGACAAAAAAGAGCAAAACATAGTAAAGTACCACTTTTTTTATATTAAAATCGAGCTCAACAGATGAAGTCTGATTGACAGAATATTTTTCGTGAGCATTTGGCTTGGTTTTCGGAGAAAGACTTCGTTTCTGGATAAGGATGTATGATACTTTTGGCATTGAATTTCTAATATTACGGTAATTTTTATATGATCTTGTAGTATAAAATGTTCATTGTTTAACAGGGAATGTTTACCCCTCTGCTACCTGATCCCTGCTTTGGATTTTCAGAAGTCTATCGTTTATTAGTATTAAACAGATTCGATTATTGTCGCCTATACTGCCGGGCGATTAATACTTTGGTATATGCCCTGTTTATATTATTACCACTGAGTATGCGTATATGCGACTTTTCGTACCGAGGGCAATTTTCACTCAGTACATACTGCTTTATGATCAGTAATGAAATACCAAAAAAACAAACTGGATGACACGGCACCTAAGAGCCGTTTTGGTTCCACTAGACTCCTCGACCCGAAACCGGAAGGTGGAGGTGGTTGGCTTTCTGTCCTTCGGATGAGACAGTAAAACCCGAGGTCCTTTGTCACAGTAGGTATCGGTACTTTAGAGAACCTTCACTGCTCGATGGTCGTAAGTTTAACATAGTCCAGATTTGAAGCTCTTCACCGGCATTTGGTGACGTCTCCATATGAGTGAAAGATTCTTGAGTGGGACGTTAAACAAGAATGCAACGACAACAACGACAGCACCAAGGCACGGCGCCCAGTATCTAAAAAAGCTGTCACATCTGTTGAGTCTATCAGAAGTACAAACTTGCAAATAGTATTTAGTGCTCGACGGATCGTCCTTTGGAAGTTTACCAAAACATCGTTTGTGCATTCTGCAGACGTACATTTGTGGTCTATACATAACAGTGCTCTTATAACAACTTTTCTACTACATGACCACAAATAACTAAATATAAAATTGATCGGTAGGGAAGCTTAATGTGCTTGTTTGATACCAATTGAATCGTCTATACCAGTTGTTACGAGGATTTATTCCTCACTTATTTCATCCATTGACTATGTACTCGCAGCGGTCAACAGGCGTTGTTTACTTATCGGTGGCAACTGATTCCAACTCTGCATTTCCAGAGGTCCATGCTATTCTCCAGATTTTTATGTGTATCCTGGAAATCCTGAAGATTTATACTTCGATATCGGAAATTGTTTTAATCGCCTGATCGCATATGCTATTGAAATAAAATATCAGGGGACTTACAGTTAGTATTACCTGAGGTACCATCGAACACATATCCAATGTATATTTTTATTAACATTTAATCATGCATAGGAAATGTGCTCTTTGATGTCTTATGCGGACTTGCACTTACTTAGACATGGATGGGTGGATAGATATTTTATGTATGTAGTATACACTGCATGTATTTATGGAGGAGGAAGATGAAGGTAGTAAGTAATTGATATGGGGATATTTGTATAATATAACATAATTAGTCATATTTACTGCTGAATCGAGACTTGCGTGCAGATAAAAGGTGCTACGAAAATATTAAATATGTATGAAATATACCACTTCTTTATTACAAAACAATTATTCTGTTATTGTACAGATACAGTTTAACTTATCGGTCAGATACATATACTTTATACGTTGATTGTCTTATCTGGAGTTCCTGATGCAAGAAAATGTCATTTTAAAGTTTAACCCCCTCATTGGTTTGTATTATATATGTAATCATGTAATATATTGAGATAGACAGCGGTTACAATTAGCCTATAAGTGACCGCCGACTGTTTTATCAACGCTCCTTTGAGATTTGCATAATCGCAAGACACACTACATGATATCTTCTCACTACCTATTATTTTTCATTTAATGTAAATTTTCTATATATTATTTGTACGAGAGAGAGAGAGAGAGAGAGAGAGAGAGAGAGAGAGAGAGAGAGAGAGAGAGAGAGAGAGGGTGTTCAGAAATAATGTCACTTGCATTGCTTATCCTATACTACAAAAGTTTTAATTAATTTAACATGCTCTGCCCTTCAAAATACTCCAACACCTGCCTGAGTACACCTTTTGAGCCGATCAATCAACATTTGGAAGCGCTGTTCATACTCTTCGATTGGGACACATTTCAGATACTTATAAACAAAATATTCCAGAACATTTTTCGAACTGTATCTCTTTCCAGATAGATAATAGTTGAGTGGGGCATTATCATGTGCAATCGGAGATACCGGCAATTTTTTATTCATTTTTGTTTTTCAGAACAACGTTGTTTAATAAGTTTCCTGTGACTGTTCTGCCTTTAGGCACCGATGTTTGCATGACGGGATCCTTGTTATCGAATTGAATCTTGTTCACCGTGCTTAATCGTTTGGCAATACTTGGGCGTCTCGTTTTTGGTGGCCCCTAATTCGGTTGGAACTCTTCCGCTTTCTTTCAAAATAGTAAACCCATGTCTCATCAACAGTCACTTAATTGTTAATAGTTTTTTTTATATATTTAGAGTAAATTTTCTGAATTTATTTTGCATTTACAACACGGACTTTCTTTTGTTCATCTGTCAACAATTGGAGTATTCATCTTTCATCTATTTTTGCATACGTTTTAGATGTTTCGACACAATACCATGAACTCTCCCCAACGATAAGTTTACCAACTAATTTCCTCACGGTGTACCAGGCATCATTTTAAAAAATAATGCTAATGTTGTATGCTGCGTTTAGTTGTGGTTGTGGCAGGGCGACCTGGTCGAGCTGCATCTTTAAGTTACTGCTGTCCAGCCCTGAATTTAGTTACCCACCTACAAATAGACCTGTGAGACATTTTACCATACTCATAAATGTCGCGCACTTTACTGTCAATATATTTTAAGTTTTTATGTCGAGTACATACTTACATTTTATTGACGCCCTAATTCCAAAAACATTTTCTTCTCTTTCACTAGTCATTCTGTGTATAGTGTAATGAACACAACACAAATTGTTTTACATTGTACAGATGTGAGAATTTACGTGTGTTATGCTTCAGTGATCTAGCTATCTATTAATCAGTCTACCTATATGTATATTTGCATGCAGATTTGGAAAACACACACAATTTTTTTTATTGGAAATTGGTTCTGTAACGCTATCCCAAAACGTTTTAAGAAAATCCCTGTCGTCTAACAACTTATGCAACATGTAAGTATACAAGCCGCGTTATTGCATATAATTTCGTTTCCCCTCGTCTTTGACATAGGTTTCGGTCCAATGTGATCGACTGGAATCAATATAGAGTAGACATACAAGGAATTCTAGTAGGCAATATACCACATAAACATCACCAAAATGTCGTCGTCTTTGATATTACGTAAATACGATCGATTTACAACGGAACATGAGTGAGCAGATTGATCATATTTACAAATAAACTTGTCTCTAGCAATAAGTATCATGAAATGTTCAATGGACGAAATATGCCTCCATCTTCATGATTATTTAAAATGAACAAAGTACTGTCATAGTTTTATGTTTCACTTTGTACTCTGGTCGACCACATCTTAATCGGTTTCCTGTGTACTGGATTTCAAGTTCGTTTCATTCCTCGTACATTGCGCTCTCTTGATTCATGGAATTGTCATGAAATATAAACCAAGAGGTGAGATCAGGTGCAATGGAGAATTAAGCATCTCCTGTCGACCGGGCACACCTGCCGTGAGTCCACAGTCAAATCCAAATGAGATACGCGAGGAACGAATTCTCGTCACTATTGGTACAGACGTCTCAACAACCGCCAACGAAAAGGCAACGCAATGTTTCACTTAGCGAAACAGAGTAATCGCAAAGAAGACTATTACACCGACCGTAAAAAATTACGGAACGTTCACATCAAACGCTGTTTGCGATATCCCTGTGTCAATAATTTGTCAGTGAGAGGACTGACACAAGTGTGAATTGAAACTATAATAGAATGGATGTAACATCTGCACATAAATGAAAACATTAATCAATCAAGAATACAACTTCGAACTTCGTGATGAGATCTTTCATAAGTTCATATATATGTTTCACTATATATATATATATATATATATATATATATATATATATATATATATATATATATATATATATATATATATATATATATATATATATATATATATTATATATATATCGGCGTGCAAAATCGGAAACTTTATATAAACACGTACGTATCATAAATATGCTATGAATAGAAACTCGTGACAGATTCCTATCATCATTTTATCTGGGATGAAAATGTATATACTCCTTTATCTAGGTCAGAGAAATTAAAGCATAAAGCATATTGTATTACATTTAGCCTACATTTAAAACCATTATTAACATCTAAACATACGTTCATATGTTGAATTTAGAAAGATTGCCATCTTGAATACAACAGCATTTTAAAATTATCTATACATGTTTTATTCGATTGTTTCATCTACACAAACACCAAGTAACATCATCGCCATACTTCAGATAAATGACGTATGCATGCGTAGTGAATAAAGTAGATCATTTGCCTCATTTTAGCCAATCAAATCGTTGCTAGGTTTTTTATACATATTACATATACAATATCCATGGAATACTTTTTGAAGCTGCATGACGAACAAATATAATGATAAATGAAGGGACACAAACTATGATTTTCAAATGTATTGCTATATATGGTTCTAATCACCTGGAATCGATAATATGTGTTTCCCTCGAAATATCAAATAAATGTAATTTTATAATTCTTTTGAAATCCTATATTCAAATTTTGTTACTCTATGCATGAAGTATGCATATCAGGGAATTATTCTATCAGAATCAGATGTGCCTTAAGTAATACTTAGAAATAGATAGTATTTGTTATGCTGATGCGTTGAATCAGATTTTATTTACAGTTATGAAAGTGAAAATGTACAGTGGAGAGATAAACTGATAATAAAATACGTGTTGCATGGAAATCATATTTCTGTTCCAATACCAGTAAGCATATCACACACATGAATATATCATATTATATGTTTATAGCTCCTCCTATACCTATACGAATTCATTATTCATGTTTCATTCTTTCATTATTGATTGCGATATAAGACCTGTATAAGATAATACGGAATGGGACAGGAGTGGTATGTTTAACTGAAATATTGATAATAATGTATGTGGATCGGGAACACAATTTTTAATCACAATTGTATCTCAATAGCCAGTAGATTATGCAGCATAGATGGTAAAGATAACAATTAAGCCTGCTTTCTATTTCTAAAATAAATGATGATGATGACGACGACGACGATGATGTTTGATCTTCCTGAAGAATACTACTTTGGTATTTGAGACTTTTATATTTCATTGTAACATTAAGAAATCGACTAATGGATTTTTTTTTCTAAATTTTCAATAAATGAAATTGATGCGTCGCATGTTTGTGACAATATGAACATTTATATTAATAATTTCACAACAATCTGCAATTCGAATGCCTATGGGCAAACTCTACTTTTACAGTGTTGATGTAACGACAGGAAGTGATTGACTTACGTAAATTTATGGCATTTAATCACTTAATATTTTGTGATATTAGAAAGAACAACTTTATACATCATAACTTTTTACATTATATTTCGCAAAAAACTAGGAATTCAATTTCAAATGTCATTCGATTTAATTTACAAATGCATACTTCATGCAATGAATTCCGTAGGTTTCCAACACAAAACCCCCGATATGTCGTGATCAGCTATATGAAATAGGGATGAATGCCGCAGTATTTGCTTCTGTTGTGGCTTAATTTGTACAGGAAGACGAATCTGTGATATAATTTCCAAATTACAGTTTCGCGTTACGGACGTTGCACATGTGGATTCGAAAACCACGCGCGCTTAAGCATAACTTCTGTATAACGTCCATCTGGCTCTATTCAACAATAATACTTTGGTATGACCTAACACAATCCGTGTAACTGTCAAATATACTCCACTTAGTAAGCGCAGTGTATTACATACATTTACAGAGATATACGTATGGTCATTCATATACAATTACATGTATTTCCACCCCTGCATTTTTATCCCTGTTATGGGTTAAAATTGTATATGTGGACTTGATAGAGATATCTTTGTGTTTAATAAGATACTATGAATATTAATTTTCAACAGTGTAACTCCTATTCTAATAATAACGCCCTTGTAGAATAGAATATAAAACCACAGATACCACAGTATTGACATAGTCAGGAGACGGTATACAAATCCGTTAAACATTGGACCAACAATGACTTCAGAAAATACAGTGATGGAACAGGTAATATGGACGTATAAGCATGTGTCATGCTGTGATGCATACATGGCAAATTGGCATTTTGTGATATTCATTCTTGCCTTGTTCATTTGGTTTCTTTGTTTCAGTGTGGCAATTCAAATATTAAATCATTGCAAACAGAACTTAAAAATTAATATATTAACACTTAAAATAAACTAATAAATTGCCAACAACAAATTCTCCTATACTCCCCAAAATGAGACTAAAATAAAACAGTGTGAAAGGAGACGTCCCTGTACCTAGTGGATTGGGGATCACGTTTTAAATCAAGGAGTCTGCTACTTCTGTCCAACGTGGATTTAAACCTAAATTGATTTAAACCTAGATTGATCTAATGATATGAGGAAGTTTGTTAGTTTCAAAGCTATTGACTGGCTTTCTTTTTTCTTAATTCATTGAAACCAGATAGATGGTAAGTGGATTATATAAGATGTTTGCTAGTTCGGTGGATGAAGCCAGGGACCCGTTTTACGAAAAGTAGATTTGGTCTTAGGACCACACTAACTACTTGCGACCATCTTTCAGAGAATTAGGATTTGTGACTTACAACAAAATTCGAACAGGTATTTGTGACTACCCAGAAGCAGCGCAGTGACCTAAATTATTTTTGCATGTGTCATAACCTTGTTACGTAGCAGGTAAAAGTATCCATAATTTTTCAAGATCTTGTTTGAAAATATGCCAATACACCTTGAGACTTGCGTTAAGGTTCGTTGGTAAAGCGGTTCTAAATTTTGTCTTAGTGTCCAGTAGTCTTTGCTCGGGTGCATTGTAACGGGGGTTTCGTATTCATCATTAAAAACTAGCTGCAAATGCTGTTTTTTTCTACTGTGGTCCATATATCAGCATATATGTATCTGTATGGCGGGTCACAAGTTGATAAACAACACCATGTACAAGAACACGCATTGCTATTAAACCAATACCTTTACTTGTACATGTTATTTTGCGTGGAAGTTTAGGATCAAAAACTTGAATTGGCATGAAGCCAATGTTTTGACAACAATTTGTTAAGTTGTATTTAATGTTGTCGATTTAAATACGAATAACCTAAGAGCCAAAGAATAATGAAACAGTTTGGAATTATTTCTATTGTCTTTCTACATGGATTTCATGAAGGTGTTTAACTCTGTCTTATTTCTGAGTAACTAAAATGATCACGCAAGGATTTAGAACTGATATCATTTTTTTAAAAGATGTATATAAAAATACGAACTGTCTGGAATTCTTTGAATATTCATTCTGTCAAATCATAAAAGACTTCCACGCACGTGTTTTTCTAGTTTTAAGTCGCGTCTTTATATGGTCATATTGATAAAAATGGACTAAGGATCTATGTCAACAGACAGAAATCAAATGCTAATGCAGTGCGAAGCAAAGGTCTGTATAGACGAACAATCACAACAAATGATGTCATAAAAGACGTTTTATTGACCATAAACGTTGCGGAATATCTTATATCATTTCCACTTTTATTCAAACAAATATGCTATGGGAGTATCACTTAATAGATATAGGTGCGTTTGTATATTAAATGGCTTTGCGTTCTGCAGACTCCTGTATCTCCTGTATCACTAGGGAAGGCAGTTGTTGAGACGTCTGTACCGATTGTGACGAGGATTGGTTCCTCATATATTTCATTTGGATTTGACAGCGGACCGACGGCGGGTGTGACCGGACGACAGGGGATGCTTGCTCCTCCGTGGCACCTGATGCCACCTCTTGGTTTCCAGAGGTCCGTGTTTGTCCATTTTACCGGATTTGCATCTATGTCCTGGACATTCTATTAATTTATACTTTGGTATCTGAGATTTTTTATATTAAACACAACGTATATTGGAGCTCAATAATAGCTCATTAATTGATGTATGAATTATGGCACATCATGCTTGCTTTGAATTACGTGGAATTGCATGTCCTGCTTAACCGTTTACAAGACTCTTTGTTTGTTTGTTTGTTTGTTTGTTTGTTTATTGTTGTTTAACGTCCCACTCGAGAATATTTCACTCATATGGAGACGTCACCAAATGCCGGTGAAGGGCTTCAAATTTTGGCCTATGCTCGGCACTTACGGCCATTGAGCAGTAGGATTCTTTAACGTGCCAACACCTACTGTGACACGGGACCTCCAGCTTTTACTGTCTCATCCGAAAGACAGGAAACCAACCTGTCGCCGGCGGGACTCGAACTCACGACCTCACGATCCAGAGTCGAACGCGCTACCGACTGAGCCAGGCCGGCTCACAAGACTCTTTGTAGATTTATGTGAAAACTGATTTCTACAGTACTATAAATTCCGTGCTGGTCAGGTTTTTTTGTATGTAAATACGTATGCGTTATGTACACACATTAGTCAATTGGTCATTCTGTTAGTAACTATAGTACACTCACAAAATCAAACAGCAATATCTACGCACAATCATACAAAAGAGTATAGAGACAGGACTGTGTTGTTGATAGAAACGTTAGTATATCATCAGACTGACTTTTTAATTGATGTAAGTAGGTTAAACGTATATAAAGATTTAATTTTACCTTCTAAATACCACGTGATACTGACGCCATATACTGATGTTATACTGCTACTTTATTCGTTTAAAGACCACAACTAGCATTTTCATTTGTAGAGTCGACTTTGTTTGTCTACCACCTATGAACGAGGGTATATGCCAACAAATATAAATGCATGTCTTCTTATCCAGTGTAATATTAACTTTTTTCATACGGCATCTTATTGTCAAGCGTTACATTTTATTTACATGTACGTGTTATCATTCGGACATACATTGTAGAGCATGTTAATCAGAGTAATTGAATTAAGGATTGCTATATGAGCAATTGCGTTAATTGCGTTACCCATAATGAAATTAACATTGTCTATATAATACCGTATCGCCAACGCTACATTTATCATGCACATGTACGTGGAAACATTCGGACATACATTTTAAAGTATGTTTTCGTGTTTAGAATTAAGGATTGCTAAAGGAGCCAGATTAAATTTTGTTATTTATAATAATACTAACATTTTCCATACGATAACTTATCGCCAAATGTTTGTGTATATTACTACTATATACTGCTGTAGGTTGAAACATTCGAACATACATTTTAGAGTCTAGTGTAGCATTAAGGGTTGCTAAATGAGCCTTATTCAATCTTGTTCCATTGTCCATACGATAACCTATCGCCAAATGTTTCTGTATAAAAATTTCAGATACCAAAGTATAAATCAATAGAATGTCCAGGACACAGATACAAATTCGGTAAAAATGGACAAACACGGACCTCTGGAAACCAAGAGGTGGGATCAGGTGCCATGGAGGAGTCATTCGAATATATTTTAGAGATTGTGTTCCAGTCTAGAATTAATTAACCTTTTTATTATTCAATAAGCAATATATTGGCCAACAATATTGCAGTAACAAGTTGACAAAATAAAATAATACAATTGCTTTAGCAGCAATAGCAAATCTGAATAGTTTCCTAACAAGTCAACATAATACTTTATAAAGTACTGAAGGGCTTATAATTGTTTAATTTTTTTCGATAATTCATTTGCATTTGATATTCAATTATTTATAACAATCATGATATATAATGATATTCGATATGATAATGTGAAATAAAATGCATTTAAGATAAGATATTGGAACACCTGTATCTTTATTTTAGTAAATGGATATGTCTCGGGAATACTAATCATGGGTTTTCAGCAAAACGACATTAATCATTAATTAGGCCATGCATATAAATTAGGAATTTTACTCCCAAACTGAGTATCATTTGGGAATACTTGATGTAGTTTATTAATCTATCAAGAATATAATAATTTGGTAGCCACCGAAAACGGATAAGGAGCTGCACTGAGTCACTAAGAGGATATGAAATTGAAATAAAACAAAATTAATGTTAATTGATTTTATTCATAATATATATATATATATATATATATATATATATATATATATATATATATATATATGTGTGTGTGTGTGTGTGTGTGTGTGTGTGTGTGTGTGTGTGTGTGTGTGTGTGTGTGTGTGTGTGTGTGTGTGTTATAAACATAATACCAAAGTTATAATGCTCAAGACGATATCGTTTCTGTCAATTAGACTTCATAAATTGAAGGCCAAATAATATCTCTAAAGGTATAGCCGAAATCCGTCTGAGTAACCACTGTAAAAAAATTACCATCTTAGCTTTAGACAATTTTCTAATTTAAATAGTATTAACAGTGCCAAATATTACTTTAGTATAGGATTCTCAGCTGGTACCGAAAACCAGGTACTAGGTTTATGTATACCCTCGGGGACTCAAATGGTCAACCAGCAGTGATTATAATCATATCCATCAAGAGACTTTGCTCATGTTTTAGACCAATTAGAATGTGTATAATCTAGTGTAAAAAGTGTTCACTACCTCAACTATTGTATTTTGCGAAATATTTTGGATCCATGTAATTCCATTTACAAAGGTAGTTCCAGCAGTATGTCCTTATCCATCTCAGAGCAATACTGTATTACCTATTGTATGCGTGTATTAAACTCAGTAATGTATCATTACACAAGCATGTAATAAAATGAGATGCAATAATTGACTTTCGCTAAGGTTCTCACTATATCCCTCATCCTCTCGTATTAATGACGTAAAATATCATTAGCTAGAAACCTTACAATCAAAAAGTCGAATGTCGTATATGCAATTGGAAATATTCAGTCGGTTGGTTATAAAACGATGATATGAACTTAAGTAGAGTGTTGTCATTCTTCTTATATATATATATATATATATATATATATATATATATATATATATATATGTATATATATATATATATATATATATATATATATATATATATATATATATATATATATATATATATTATATATATATATATATATATAATATATATATATATTTATATATATATATATATATATATATTGCAACCATGCAAATAAAAAAAAATTCGAACGAAGAAAAAAACAACAAACTATGATACATGGACTGAGTACGGCTTTGCTACGTTCAAACTTAATTTTCAAATTACCTTTAATTATTAAATGCAAAAGTGATATAGTGTCATGAAACGCCGATATTATAGTCCTGCAATGATTAATTGTAATGATGCAAAATGAAGGAAAATAGAAAACATGTATACAGCACTTATTGTTCGATTGTTATCTTCCCAATCGTATCGTATCACGTTTGTGTTAAAACACTTCGATATAGTCTCAATGACCCTGATCAATCCTACACTGCAGACAGCCAGTGCACCTACATCTTACATAATTCATTTTGTCAATACCTCTTTAGCGGAATACAATATCAGGTTGGTTCATCTAGTAAACGTGTTCCCAGCAGCCGATTTATGATTTGTGATTAAAGAGAACCAAGTATTTTTCAAAAATTACGGGTAATTACGTGATAATCTCCGATCATATATCGAATATATAACTTTTTTATATTTCGTGGCCCTGAGGCAATGCATGCTGACGCCCAAGGGAAATATTTAATTATATAAACAACATTCTTCAATTCGCAAATGAAGTTTAGTTTAACTAAGCTTAAGCGCGACCATATGAAATGACTCCAATCTCTTTGGATAATCAGATCGAAAACTATCTGGTGTCATTTTCACGTCTTTCCGTTTTCACTGATCTCGACAGGTTTACATGGATAATTTGCGACGGGTATGGCATGTTAAAAGATGCCGCTGAATTGTTTTACCCTTGTTAAATTCGAACATAGCACGCATCTCTGATGTCTTTGCGTATTCCAATATGCCATATTCCGAGACATAAGATGTATGAATGTTCTTCTTTAAAGTTCATACAGACAATAGTTTCTTCGATTTTATGTTTAAGCGTAAGACTAATACAAAGAGGTTGGGGATAGGTCTCGGTATTTTCTGAAGACAATTGTTATTGTCATTAAGACATTGCCAACGGAGATCGAATTTCAGTTAAGCACATAAAGCTGAGAATAATACAAGTGGTATGTACACAACTAAACAAAACAACGATTAAACTGTCTAAGAGGAGTCACTGTGAATAGATAAATATATTAATTTAAAGAATTCACGATGACTAGGCCAATGGTTCTATCTAAACAAAGATTTTCTATTATTACGAGGGGAGGAATTATTCCTTAAAACTTTCATTTGAATTTGTCTGTGGACACGCGGCGGATGTGACTGATCACCATAGGGTGCTTGTTCCTCCATGACACCTGTTACCATCCCGGGATGCCCAGAGGTCCGTGTTTGTCCAAAGTTCAGCGAATTTGTATGTTGTATCCTTGGTATCCTGAGGATATATAATAAGTTATCTGTGATTAAAATGTGATTATGTTTTAATGTGCTGGCACCAACATTACCAACGACCAGATATATGTATATCAAATACATTCCAGAAGAAAATAATAACTTCGCCTCCGTGAATTTCTATGTAGTTTGTAATAATATAACCATTGTTTAAACATATATCGATTTAGATATAGAAGTATCACGAATTAACATCATAATTTATTTTAGTAAAAATGAAAGTGAAATAATAATATTTTTGTTTTTACTGCGTAGATTGTTTTCTAACTGCCATTAAAGATTATCAACGCATTGTTTGGAATTCCGATATGACTGAAAAGTACATGACGAACGTTTATATTCCAATTTATGTTTTAGAGTAACTGGGAAATAAATAGAAACAAACAAACAATAAAACGTATTTTTTCTGTTTTGAATAAGATTTTGTATTACCAATATGACGACTAATGGTTATTGTGGGTAGAGCATCAAGTTCGTTAACAGAACAACCCTTAATCAGGTCATACCTAATATGTCTTGACAAAAATTGGGATGTTTCTCTTGCCAACCGCTCGGTATAGGAAATGACATTCAAAGACCTTCTGGAAAATATTTTAAGCACACCATCCATGCGGCTGACCAAGGAAATATTATTTTTGTTGTCATTCTCACCATATCGTACAAAAACCAGGAATAACTATTTTGTAAATGATGTTTTTGCTTAAAGACATAGTATCTACGAAAATGGTTATTTTTTTTAGTCGGCAATTTTGCGGAAATATCGAAGATATGACTGAATAATGATCTTCCACGTCGACACTTTTTTGTATAATTAGCGTAATTAACGGATAAATGCTGATTTGTTGTCGTCGTCTGTAAGAATCAAACTCATTAATTATGCACAGAAACAATCCCGGAAGCACACGCAATGACCTAGATCGTATCGATATCAATCAATGGATGCTGAGGTAAGCACGTGTTGATTTATTTTGAGATCCTACATTTAGACGGTCCTTGAGGCTTATCCATCGATCATGCTCCTTTCCAATATTTATCTTGGTCTTGTTGTATTTCGCCAGAACTTCTTTCCGATTTCTTTTTCTAGCTGAATCTGTCAATTTAACAGGTCGGCCACGATTTGTTTTTGCTTTGGACGCCATGCTTTTCACTTTCAACAATGGAAATGCGCATGCGCAAATACAGGTCACGCTAAGGTTATATGAATATGGGCGGGCTTGCAAACGAATTTTTGTCGTACCGACAAAAAATAAAAAAAACGTGGAAAGTTGTGAAATACAATAAAACTATACTTCTATGTGTTTTAATTCAACAATTTTTCGTTTTTTATCTCCAAATATTAACATATTTGACCCAAACAATTGAGATTGAAATATTTGAGGAAATCGTAGATACTATGTCTTTAACTGAAATCAGAAGTGTTATATTGATTCACAGAAGAATACATTTGTGTCACCAGAATCAATATCAGAATTTTACTTTTATGACGTCATACTCTCGGGGCATTTTATTATAGAAATGCGATTGTGAATATGAAGCTTTTATATATAAAATAAAATTAATTTGCTTCATATTTAAAAGTTTTGGCAAATTTATGATTACATTTCCGTTTTTCCCCGGTAATTTTCATTTATTTTTGTCCGGCGAAATATTTAAGAATACTTTCCCATTAACTTTTAAAGGCTTAGTGTATTTTTTTTAATATTCGGAACTGTTGATTAGAGCCGTCAAAGTAAGCAGGAAATAAAACCCAATCTAATTCAAAACCGATCTCCCACCGCTCATGTTTTCTGAAATGTCGCGTAGAGGATCTAATGCAATCTGCTATAGGGTCACGTACATAAAACGATGATGTGTGTTTTTAATTCAGATATCATGTTATAACAACTGAGACGAGGTTGATGCATTTAGGCTACATACATTCAATATTATTATTATCATCTATTATTATTATTATTATTATTATTATTATTATTATTGTTATTATTATTATTATTATTATTATTAGGGTCATCCGGCTATTGTTATTGCGTTTCTTCTTCTTCTTCTTCTTCTTCTTCTTCTTCTTCTTCTTCTTCTTCTTCTTCTTCTTCTTCTTCTTCTTCTTCTTCTTCTTCAGCAACTATGCATCATCAAAATATCTAGACCCGTTTTCTCATTTTTTCAAAATTCCCTCTATTTTCAGAGTTATCTCCTCTTTTCATTTTTCTCATGTCCCATTTTATGGCACACTGTTTGGATTTTCTGGAAGAGCAAAGACTGAAGTTGTGCATGGACATTTCAAAATTGATCCGAGTGTCCCATGACAAAAGCTGAAAAAAGGGTTCATATTTTGTCAGCTAAAAATCAGACAAAAGTCTTTACTTTAAACATATGCATGAGAAAGTTATTTAGATTCACAAGCTCAAAAAGTTTCAAGCTCACGTGATTTAAGGTCAAGGATACAGAGACATTAGAAAATTTGAAATCTCAATATCTCTAGAACTATCAGATTTTAGTATAGACATATATATGAGCGATTTGTAGAGAATAAACATTCATATGAAATTTCATCGGATAAACGGTAATTATATAGATAATTAAGTTTCAAGGTCGTTGCATCAAAGGTCAAGGTCACAGCGCAATTTGAAAATTTCAACTCAAAATAGCTAAAAACTATAGAACTGTTATATATGTGTTACTGTGCAAGATATGTAGGGAATAAGGTGAGAAATATTTGAGTGAAGTTTCAAGGTCATCCAATCAAAAGTCAAGGTCACAGCTGAAATTGAAATTTTCAACTCAATATAGCTCAAAAACAATAAAACTTATATATATATATAGTGTAGATGATTTATAGGGAATGAGCTGAAGAACATATGTGTGAAGTTTCAAGGTCATCCGATAAAAGGTCAAGGTCAGTCACAGCTCAAATAAAAAATGTCAACTCAATATAGCTCAAAAACTATAGAACTTTTATATATAGGTTAGTGTAGGTGATTTGTAGGGAATGAGCTGAAGAACAGATGTGTAAAGTTTCAAGGTCATCCGATCAAATGTCAAGGTCACAGCTCAAATTGAAATTTTCATCTCCAAACAGCTCAAAAACTACAGAACTTTTATATGTAGCTTAGTGTAGATGATTTCTAGGGAATGAGCTGAAGAACATATTTGTTAAGTTTCAAGGTCCTCAGATCAAAGGTCAAGGTCACAGCTCAAATTGAATATTTCGAATCAAATTAGCTCAAAAGCTATAGAACTTGTGTATACATGTTGCTGAAGGAGACTTGTAGACAATGTGTTGAAGAATATTTGTGGAAGGTTTCAAGGTCATCTGAACAAAGGTCAAGGTCACAGCTCACTTTGAACATTACATCTCAAAATAGCTCAAAACTATAGAACTTTTATATATATGTAGTGCAGATGATTTGTAGGGAATAACCTTCGGATTAAAAGTCAAGGTCACAGCTTAATTTGAAAATTTCAACATAAAAACTACAGAATGTTGTGTACATTGCGTAGATTGTAGTGGATGAGATGATGAACGCATGTATGAAGTTTCAATGTTGTCACTTCAAAGGTCAAGGTCACAGCTCTAATTGAAAATTTGAACTCAAATTAAAATCGGTAAATGCCGTTGGAATGTTGGATGTAAGAGCTATTTGTATATACATTACATGAATTAATTTTTGTCTGATACGATCCGGGAAAGAAATGACAAATTAAAATAACCATTCAACAGTTTTTCCTTTGTATCTGCATGGTTCACAACCATTTTCACTTCAATAGACTTGTAGAAAAACACTGTATAAAGAGCATATGTTAAAGAAATTGTTTCCAGAAATTTTATTTCCCTTTTTACTACTTAAGTTGATATACAATAACAAAAAGATATATACACAGGTATAAAAATTCTGAAATCCCTATATGTTGTGTAAACATTGCTTACGAATTTTAGGTGTGACAGCTCCTCAATTGTATACTTATTTGTATATGAACACCACATTGGACTTACATATTCCATGTGTATGAATATAAGATATCAATGCTTATATATGGTTCTTATTAGTTAGACTCATCAAGAAGTCAATGTAAACAAATAGAAATAATTGTTTTTGGTAAACACAGCTTATGTTTCGCCTATAATCTATTATTCTAAGATATCATATCATTGATGCTAATATGTGGTAATGATATCTTCTGATACGAACTGTAAAACAAACACTGCGTGAAATAGAGTGTTAATGAGAGAAAATGTTAAAGGGACGTGACTCCTATATCAGATATAGTGTGTGTTTGCTGTAATAAACGACTACACGATCGCACTAATGAAGTTAAACCTATCACACAAACATAGATTCACGAACTTGCTCTTACCCCATTGCATACTCATTCACCGTACATTGTGCGAATACTTTGGTATGTAAAAAAAGTAACAAACCTAAGCTTGCCCTTAACGCACTAAAGCAAATCACGAAGGTCAGTCATGTGGGTGAAATGAATTATACAGAGAAAATATCCGATTTCCAAAACAGAGCGGGACAGATTTACCTTTTTTTCTTTATTTCTAGATAATGTTTGTCTTTAAAGAAAATTAGTTTTTACCATTTGTTACCGGTTGATGTGGTGACACATAGGAACGATTACTCTCACCGGTGCACTTTTAAAGCCGTTTTGATGCACTGCCTAAATTCCAATCCTGTCCAGATAGAGTAAAGATTCACAAGACGGCGCTGCTCAATGGCCATAAGTGCCGAGTATAGGCCAATATTTGAAGCCCTTCACCAGCATTTAGTGATGTCTCCATATGAGTGAAAGATACTTGAGTGGAACGTTAAACAACAATACACAAACAAACAAACCAAATGCGGTATCTTGCCAAATACAATACTATATCAGATAGGTAAGATTATAATTGACTTCCAGTGGTGACATCTGCCAAAGTTATGTTACTCTTTAAACTATTATAGTAATTACATAGTTCCGGAAGCAAATTATTTGCCAAACACATATTGTTCTTTCAATTAACTATCCTCAAGTTTCGAGGAGCCGTTAAATGATAGATACTTAAAACCGACTCGAGTACAAAATTCATGTTTTAAGAATAATTTCCATCAAGTCGCTTTTTTATCTATACAATAATTCAATAACACGTCTATAGAGCCTTTGAATAACATATTTAGCAGCCCACATGTTTTATGTTAAAAATCATTTTTATTTCAATGCAATTGGACTGTGTTTTGTACCTCAATTTAAATGATACTGTGTTAGTTGCTTTCAGAATCAATGGATTGTCACACGTTTAACAGATGTTTTTTTAATTTGTGAGTTGACGTTGTACACCTAACGTCTGAGACACATGACTCTCCTCTGTACCGATAGCTTGCATAACCCACATGAGGGGGATTTGGGAGGAGTTAAAAATTTATTCAATATAAAACACCAGTGAATCGAATATAAAAAACAACCGCAGATATTGGGAAGATATAAATATAAATTTGTACGTAAATAATGTATTACATAATATTTTGTAAAATGTCAACATTTAATATTGACGTAAACATGTTTGGTATTTACCAGTTGAGTTGAACTACATTTATCATTTATCATAAACAATTATATATATATATATTTGTGTGTGCGTGTGCGTGCGTGTGTGTAAACAGAGTGAGATAGATATGTAAATAGATAGATACATAGATACATAGATAGATAGACAGACAGACAGACAGCCAGACAGAAAGACAGATAAATGGATGGGTGGATGAATGGATTGGTGGATGGATACATGGATGATAGATAGATAGATAGATAGATAGATAGATAGATAGATAGATAGACAGACAGACAGACAGACAGACAGACAGATAGATAGATAGATAGATAGATAGATAGATAGATAGATAGATAGATAGATAGATAGATAGATATATTGGATGGATGGATAGATAGATAGATAGATAGATAGATAGATAGATAGATAGATAGATAGATAGATAGATAGATAGATAGATAGATAAATGGATAGATAGATAGATGGATGGATAGATAGATAGATATGGAACCTACGCAATATATATTGACGCTTCGTTATCATAGGTAAATGAAAAGAAATGATAATAAGCCAATAAATTCAAGAGTAATATATTACCATCATTGCAGGAGACTGCAAGGTACTTTGAATACCGTGATATATAGTCCGTCGAAAGCTAACTAATCCTAGAAAACTGATCTGTTATTCAAGTAGCAGATAAGGAATGATGAACGTGTAATTTACAATAATAATACTTTGTCTAAAAACATAACTTACTGCCAATATCTCATCTAATGCAGTTACCGTGTACCACTAAAATACTTATTAATAATAGAGGCGAATGCTCCCTTGTACCTTTGTATATATATATATCAAAGGTTAATGCATGTATATATTGTTGATATTGGCATCGGAATGATAATTAATGCTTATTTAGATCGTATCTGGCTGTTTCACAGAGAAAATGTCAACATTTAAATTAAGTTTATTAATCATGGGTGCTATTGATTTGTTGACGTTTGATCAGACATAACAAACTGGCGGGGAGTTACCAACGATAAAATAAACTTACCGGTTTAGTACCTCATTTATTAAGCTTTAGTTAATCAATACAACCCACTGGTATATATCTATCAAATTTTCATCGGTTATCAATTTTCATTGGTTCACTTTTGCTGATATGTATGCACAGCATTGAAATATTGTTACGTGGGAAAACTCCCGGATATGCCTCGGTGCATGATATATAATCGGAGTGATTTCCTGAAGCAGTTATATAAACATTGACAGCGTATTTAGTGATAGTTGTATCGATAAGGGTATACGACTGTTAAAGGTATGTATTATATTTTGATTAATGTCATTATACTTTAAGTGTGCAGATGCGTATCACTTGTAATTAGGTAAGAATTTTTTTTTTCAAACATCATTCAGTTCTAATGATATGTTTTTCTACTTTGGAATTAAATTTTTTTTACATATAATCTATAGGGTTAGGCACGTACATATGTTATTGTAAATGCAATTTATAATATATAGATATATATATATATATATATATGTATATATATATGTGAGTCTATTGACAATTGTATATTTCCATTATGTGTGTACTGTCAAGATACGATTTATTGTTTTTATCTTTGGAAATTAAGGCATTTACGTAAAGAAAGCAAAATATATACACTATCAAAGAGAGAGAGAGAGAGAGAGAGAGAGAGAGAGAGAGAGAGAGAGAGAGAGAGAGAGAGAGAGAGAGAGAGAGAGAGAGAGAGGGTGTTCAGAAATAATGTCACTTGCATTGCTTATCCTATACTACAAACGTTTTAATCAATTTAACATGCTCTACCCTTCAAAATACTCCCCACCTGCCTGAGTACACCTTTTGAGCAGATCAATCCACATTTGGAATGGCTGTTCATACTCTTCGATTGGGACACTTTTCAGATACTTATAAACAAAAGATTCAAGAACAATTTTCGAACTGTAACTCTTTCCAGATATTTAAAAAAAATTAAAATAATAACTCTTGCTTAATTCATACGGTTAACATTACGTTACGATAAAAATAATAAAGAATATCTCAAATTATCTGAAGTATTGTACTCTTGACAGGAAAACTATTACACCGCTAGTGTATAAAATATTGATATGTATTTAAGCCACTTAAACATTTTATTATTGTCAGTGATATGTTGCCGCCCATAATTTAGTGATTGATTTGAAACTGGATGTTAATAAGGACAACATGCATTTTGAATGTTTGAATAGTAACATTAATAAACAGATTACACTTAGTCTGAACAAGTAATATTTGATTACAGATTATAGTCAAAATCAAGGTTGTTTTTAAATAGTGAAATTGATTACAGTGCAAGCTTGATAAAAAATCAAACCAATCAATCGCTCGATCTATCTGTGTAAATGTCGATGATTTAAACGTCTGTCAATATGTCTGCTCATCGGCACCCTGATATATATATATATATATATATATATATATATATATATATATATATATATATATATATATATATATATATATATTATATATCATCTCTATCTCTCTCTCTCTCTCTCTCTCTCTCTCTCTCTCTCTCTCTCTCTCATATATTTGTGTGTGCGTGTGTGTTTTTGTGTTTGTGTGTTAGTATTTCTTTCTGTGTGAGTCTAGTATATACACATGCATTTATCATTGATTAATTTTGCAAAACACAGAAAAACATTTCGATGCTTAATATGGCAAATGGATAAAAACAATATCAGTTCTTGCGATAAGAAAATTGTCTGTTGCCTTAGAATTGACATAACGTATATGTATTAAGATCTTGAAGATTTTTCTAATACAAATGTGGTGTATTTTATATCTATCTTTCTGATAGTTATTGTTTTTTTCATAAATATTACTCACCGGATATTATTGACAGAACAGGGTAAATTAGCACAAAAGAAATATATTCATATCTGTTAAGATAATGTTGGTTTATTTATCTGTGTTGAACTAACATTTTAAGCAGCAAGTGCCTAGAACATCAACACTCTCAATTTGTAGGAGGGCAGTATACATAGTTCCATTATCTTAATGACTGGTCACTGAATACTTATGATAGTGAACGGCAGTTGTATGCATGCTATACCGTCTATCGAATTATATATCTAATTAGCATAACACCAATATGACCAATGTCTTAAACCTGTGTTTATGTTTTCCAAAGTATCTGCTGTGCATCAAAATGCCAAACATTAGAAAACTAAAAATAAATAGGTTTCAGATGTAATGTTTGGACCACCATAAACGTAAAAATGGAGGTCATCGAATTCATTATCGTTACTTTGAAGCAATGATAAAAAACAGACCAGATAACATAGTAAGAAGAGTATTCAGATGGATTTTCTGCATTATAAGATTTAGATGGATGAACTGTTATCCGCACTCTTGTAAGTATGATACCATAGCTATAATTTATATGCAAGATCAATATGGACAAAACAAATGACCAATTTTGTCAAAAAATACTTTATCAGTAAAATTAGCTAGAGCCTTTTACAGCCATTTTATTAGACTGCATTTTCGCACGTGTGGAACGCTATATCCAAACCCCGCCCCCAGGATAGTTGCTAAGTAGCATAAATCCAAAAGTTAAAACTCTATTTCACTGAATAAGCTAGAACGAATCCAAACAAACGTTTTTCTTACTATATCAAGTAAACTCCACTAAACATTGCGCTAAGCGTTATATTCAAAATCAGCAATTTCTATATTATAATATGAATCGAATACCACTGGTATTGCCAGCATTAAGATAATATTATATATTTATATATATATTTTCCTCTGATTTTTTTTTTCATTAGGAACCCATAAATGAATCAATGAACACAGTTTATCTTAGAATGCTAGGGAATACAACAATGAGGCATCTCTGATATTATGCTATAGGTATGACGTCATTAATCACACAGGATCGACATGGTCAACATAATTCTTCACTCTCTTTATAGAAAAAAATAATTGTTAAACCATAGATGCATCAAAGTTGCTAACAAATCTAAGAGTTTTAATCACACAACCCTTTTATATCCACAATGAGGCAAATGAAGTCAAACAATTTGTTGTGCATAATATGCATGTAGATGAAATTATTTGTTGGAAACGAAAAAAAGTACCGATATAGTAAGACGTAAAGTCCGGTGCCTGAGAACGAAGTTTTAATCGAACAATATTTTTTATTGTATTTCTTTTTTATTGGTCACTTGAATATATAGCCTTGTAAAGTATATATTTATTTCTGTGGTTCGATTGCAATTTCACCAGGAGACTCAGTATTATCTCAGCCTTTATCAAAACTTGCACTACTCATACCATTAAATCTTTTCTTTATTCATCTCACTCCGTTATTTCTATTAGAAATACACTCATCACAAACTAGCATAGTGGAATATGTTAATGGAACATATAGTCTAAGAACTAACTTCCGCTGTTATTCTCAAGATTATTATTTAAAATGAATGGAATCTTACTCAATCATTGAAATATGTAAATTGTGTCACTTCCCACAATGTTTGGGATTAGTGATTGTTTTTCGTACGGAGATCAGAAATATATCTACCTTTCCACCGAACTAGAGAGGTTTCCATGAAACATCTGTGATATATGGGGCATGCTGGCAACATATGCTGACTCTACCCAGATAGCTGATCCCATCCCGTATGGGATTCGCAAGTTTGTGTTGAGACAAGTCATGAAAAGATTATAAGGCTTTAAAATGACTAACGATTTGGACAAAATATAAATCAAATTTGACTATATATATATATATATATATATATATATATATATATATATATATATATATATATATATATATATATATATATATATATATATATATATATAAAATGATAACCATGATGACCATTTTGGAGTTTTAATAATTAGACCGTTCCCGCAGTTTGGATTTGACGAATTTTGGATATGATGTTATGTGGCGTCTTCTTAACATGACAGAGTCGAATCACATTTGTAGCAATTTGTTCTAATGTTAAACTTATTTTACTAAGTGTAATAACGCTAGATGGTTTGGCGGTCATGTTTGAGTTTGCTACTAATCAAAGGTAAAATCCCGGTGCCGGAGTTTCACGGAATGTATATATAGTATTCGAAATGATTCCGATAACAATGTGGAGTCGCAAATTTATCTATTGCGATAAGGTTCATACTACTTTTGGCATACATTGACTAAACGAATAGTTTTGAAATGCTTTTTCTGTTACTAGCCAGGATTTTTCGTCATAAAACCATGCCTTTTTTGATAACATTTAAGTAAGTATAAATCCAATGTATATGCTTTTACAGTGATCCACTTTTAACGTATAATAGTTATTAGTTAAACAAAAAAAAACAGAAAATGTCATCAATAGTCTTAATAATATGATGAGTTTAGAATCTAGCTCAACTTTGAGTTCAAGATATAAAAATATCAGCCGACGGTTGAGTCCATCAACCGAGGCGTTAACCGACGTTAGGCTATTGATTCATCCCACCCGAGATTGATATGTTTCTATCTGGAGCTCACATTTGGTGCTTGAAATCCCGTTTGTTTACATACTTGAATAAATCAATTAGCAACTGTCACTCACCCTTTTTTATCCATGTCTGCAAATAAATATAAATCCTCATTATATGCCTATATATTTATTTCTTTTCTAACATATTTGTTGACATTTATGTGTAACTGATAACGAATTTTAGCAATGAAATCTAACAACACGAAATTCATTTTGATCCCCCATATTTTTAAACAATACCGACGACATGTGTAAGGATACAGTGTTCTGGATCAACAGTTCCGGATAGAATATTTCTGTACTGATTGTCTCGGATACATCGTTATTTTGTATTAAAATATCTGAAACATATCACGAACTTATCATAGGTTATTTTGAAACCAATCGATAGCCCTTTGTATGCTTTGAATTATTATCAACCACCACCCCCCCCCCACCCCCGTCTTCAGTGAAACACTGGCTTAGAGATCCAACTCTACATAGGTAATTGTACAGTCAAGCATTTCTTTGAAATTAAGTTATACATCTGCCTATCACTTACCAAGTCAAGCACGAGTTATATATTCTGTTAAAACGAATACATTCTATAAATATAGCACGTCATAAATCACAAAAAGAAAAACCTAGTTTTTTCTGTTAAACCAACTTTTTATCCAGATTAACCTAGATTCTCTTAATAATATATTTTTTCTCCAGTTAAATGAGAGTTTTGAGAAACATATTGGTTTTTAAATATTATAACCATACTGCATACTACATACTAAATGCTCAAGACGTTTGTCTCTGTAAATACGACTTCATCAATTGAGCTCGAATTCAAAATACATGTATATCCAAAAGATAAAGTGGTACCATACAAGGTCAAATCATAAACCTAAATGTATTGTCAAATCCTTTTAAGAGTAACCACTGTAAGAAGATGAATATATTAGTTTTGTTGAGTTATGAATTTAAACAGTTTTAACAGAACGACATTTTACTTCAGTATCAAATAAGCAACTGGTGCCGAAATACGAGGTACTGGATTAATGTTTACCGTCGGGGACCCACGTAGTAGCAACGACTCAGTGATTGTAAATATTATCAACATGAAAACTTGGAGAAAAGTAGAATTGACTTTGTCAAAATTACACGTACGCTCAATAATGAAACAAATGTATACATTTCCCATGATGAAAGAAGACACATGATTAGTGGTGATCATTAAGCAAATATCAAAATTAGTTCCTTTCGAAATTGATCTGAATTCAATTTTAACTGGTGAACATCGTTGTGTGCGCACCTCTGATGATTATATAACGTTATAATTAGATTTATGGTATTTCAACTAAGGAATGTATCATTAACAAAACTGAATAAATCAATAATTAATCTAATTTTAAGTATTTCACGAAACACTCAACAATGTTTCAGTTATATGAAGACGGGTAGTGTTTATGGCGGGGCGAGAACAAGGATACAATACGGGAAAACCTCCCGCAAGTAATTTGGCAAAATTTCTCACAAAACAAAAGGCAGTTTAGCTTCAAGCGGGACTCGAATCTGCGCAGATCAAAAGTGAGAAACTTCATGATTTAAAGTGCAATGCTCTAACAATACGTCCATGGAGACATAAAAAATTAAAGGTTTATGTGTTTTTATAAAAAAGTTCTGTGATAGACCAATGAATGACAGTAACGTATACTCAGCATGCTCACCACATATCTTACAAAGTGAATACAATATTTGTTTTGAGCTCAACTGATGAAGTCTTATTGACAGAAACAATATCGTCTTGAGCATTATAACTTTGGTATTATGTTTATAATATTTATAACTACTAGGTCGTTGCCACTGCTGGTGGACCGTTTGAGTCCCCGAGGGTATACATAAACCTAGTATCTGGTATTTCGGTACAAGCTGTTCATCTTATACTAAAGTAATATTTGGCACTGTTAACACCATTTAAATTCGAAAATCTTCTAAAGCTAAGATTTCCATTTTTTTACAGTGGTTACTCTTAGACGGATTTCGGCTATACTTTTAGAGATATTATTTTGGCCTTGTATGATACCACTTTATCTTTAGAAAATACACATACTTTTCAAATTGGAGCTCAACTGATGAAGTCTAATTGACAGAAACGATATCGTCTTGAGCATTATAACTTTGGTATTCATGTTTATAATATTTCTTGAATCGGTTGCACAAATGATTTTTTATCATTGTGTATTTTATGTAATGTTAATGGGATGAAAACATGGGCATTAGAATTTTCAAAAACAGAAATTTAAATGATGATGATGGTGATGATGATGATGTTTCCGTCAACAATTTAAGATAAGTAATGTTCCAGGAAAGACAACGATACACATGAACAAAGTTTAATACAACATTGTAGATGTTCCAAAAACGTATGAATATATAAGTTCAGTTATCTTTTTCAACTTTTCGGCAACTTGGACCGCAGCAGGGTGGTATCCATCTCAATTCTTACATGAAAGAGAGGAAGTGGAGGTCAAATTTAAATGCAATAGTGTAGATGTTCCAAAAGAGAATAATTATATAAGTTTTATTGTCTTTTTCAACATTACGGCAAATTGGATTTCAGTAGGGTGGTATCGTCTCAATTCTGGCATGAAATTCGAGGAAGCGACAAAATATCCTGTTAAACATTAATATATGGCTTTCGACTTTGTATGATACATTTAATTTTAACGCGATGCTAAGCTGGTAGCATGAAGCCGTGTACTTACAGTTTCTAAAATCGATGAAAATTACATACACAATTAACAGGTGATTCGACAGTTTATGACTGCTTGTAAAATATGTAGTATTTTATTTGCCTAAGTGATGCCATCATGCATATGTCTGATTCATAGCAGGTCGAATGGCAGTGGTATAAAATGACCTTTCTGTTTTGTAAACTAAGTATGCGACACGACAGCTACCAACGTAGTCGTTATAACGATGCATACTCTCTTTTTCACAATGTTGTTTGTTTGCTTATTGTTGTTTAACGTCCCACCCAATAATATTTCACTCATATGAATACGTCACTAAATGCCGGTGAAGGGCTTCAAATTTAGACCTATGCTCGGCACTTACCGCTGTTGAACAGTGAGGGTTCTTTAACATGCCGACACTTACTGTGACATGGGACCTCGGTTTTTACTGTCTAATCCGAAGGACAGGAAACCAACCTGCCTGCAGCCGGCTGGACTCGACCTCACGACCTCTCGATCAAAAAGTCGACTGAGCCAGGCCGGCTCCTTTTTCAAAATATTATTTTATAACAATATACGACGAAGCAAATCGTTTTATGATATATATATATATATATATATATATATATATATATATATATATATATATATATATATATATATATATATATATCGTTACAAATTTATACACGCGCATTTGTTGTTTCCCATAGTAGAGCCAACACACACACACAGACACGTATGAACACACACACACTGATACACACACACCCTCTGACAAACACACAGATATATGAACACACACGCACACACACTCACACACACACACACACACACAGTCTTTGTCAGGTATTCATGAATTGTCACGCGATATCAAATACAATTTTCTTTGACTTTGTTTACTTTGGCACCTGATCCCACCTCTTGGTTTCCAGAGGTCCGTGTTTGTCCATTTTTGCCGGATTTGTGTCTGTGTCCTGGACATCCTGTTGATTTGTACTTTGGTATCTGAGATTTTTATATTACTTGAGCCAAAAATAATCAAAGTCAAAATTCAGAGATATTTTCTTCACATTACTCTGAATTCATTTCACTTGTGAATGTTTACCCCCCCCCCCGACAAGTTTGACCATCATCTTGTTTGTTATTTTCACCAATTTGTAATGACATTATGTAATATAAAAATTTGTAATTGTATTATGAAAGCTTTTGGGTGACAATAATATGTTGATCTTCAATCGGATATTCACATGTTGACATTACTCAAGCTGTTGTGGGTATAAGTAACTGACCAACCGCAATAAATCACTGGTATTGAAAGTAATTAACAATCCATCAACAACAATATCATCATGCAGAGTCAACGAACTGCCACAAAGTCAGGTCTTTGATCAGGTGATGTGTGTCACTCACAGTCGAGGTGTATCAAAGGTGAGGGATAGTTTGAGTAATCATTTCTATTCTCTTCAATCGACAACGTTAATTTCATTTCCTGAATACAGTCAATAACAGCACGAGATACTAATAGATGATTTGAATAAAATAGACACCTTCACACAAGAGGAGCATGACATGTCTTAGTCTGTAATAAGGATAAACAGGTTAATTACTGAACCGAGATACAAGTATTTAAATGTTAGGTTGAGAGAGAGAGAGAGAGAGAAAGACTAACATGTACAAGCGCTAGATAAACACTAAATTTCTTCAAGAAACTGGACAAAGCATCTCAGTGCATTAGATATATTTAAATAGCTCCAAATAATAAGTATTTGTCAAATATTTGACAATAATAATAATAATAATAATAATAATAATAATAATAATAATAATATATATATATATATATATATATATATATATATATATATATATATTTAATAGATAAATTAATGGAGTTATCTTAACATCAACAAGCCTTCAATTACTTACCATTAACTCACTTTCACTGAGTGATGGCAAATCGCATGACTTGAATTATTTATATAGTAAATGACAACTGACCACAACACTATCAGATTGTTTAGCATGAATGGCACAATTATAAAGTAATTTAAAATATTTTGCCTGATAAAAAAGCCTATCAGTTAGACACGTTGTTCCAGTAATCATACAGACAGTCGTATATATTTTTGCCAACACCGATATTAAAGAAAGGATGGGGTTGACTTTCAAATGATGTAGTTTAATTAAAATGGCATTGCTTAAGGTAGATGAATGCAATGAATGCTGCTTACTGATGATAACAATGGTAAAACTATACACTTTCAGTTTTGCTATTAACGTTAAGAGAACATGTATCGATCGTTTCCCTGCTTCAATATCTTTCCAAAACACCGAGATTCATAACAAAGTTCTACAACAAACTTGATGACGCCAGCTTTCCATCGTCAACTTTTCATTTGGCAGTAATAATCCTTAATTATTTGAATTTTGGTCTTAATTTGATTTGTCAAGTCCTGCTCCCCGACCAATCATTTTTGTTACAAACTAACCGATAATATGTTGTCACAAGAATACAGTGAGTTGTATTTAAAATTAACATTTCCTCCATTCTATGGTAGGTCGATATGTTGACCTAGTTTGCAATTACCACGTTTCAGTAAGTGTTACATGCTCGACAGTTGTTCGTCAAGCTGTTTTATTAAATTGTTCATTTATATCTGTCGCACAGGAAGTATTACAGGTCGGTTAAACATGTTTAATCGTATACTACCTTTTGTGTCTCCAGATTGTAAACGCTATGACATACGCACCGTTTTTCATATAGAACGCAATCATTGTCTGTATTGTATTGCAAAGCATATTGAAGTTACTATAAGCGTATATATAATACACAGAAAAACATATTTCACCATTAAATTCTTAGATTGGAAATATATATTTGACAACAATAGCTTATTGTAAATTTTACAGTGTCAGATAATCTATTTTACCGACATAGAATAGAATGCCTAGGCAGACACATCAGTGAGATGATGCATTGAAATTATGTAGCTTGTTTTTATCGGTATGGTTAAAACAGAATAATTCCTAATCTGTCAAATAAAAAAGAGATTATTAATAATAAAAGTCCATAGATAGGGAAAATTGAATATGGTTTTTCCTGATTACTTTACGACATACAATTATATATACTTGAAAATTCATATTGGAAACTAACATTGTCTTTTTAAATGAAGTAGCATGCATTTTTATACTGCATGAGGATTTAGGTATTGTAGTTATGATTGTTCAGCTATTTCTGTTGTTAAAAACGAGATTATAACCGACAAAGGAGTCAATTAAGATATCAAAATTATATTTTCATTATTACTATCGAGATCAAAGGACGCATGGATTCATCGTCACTTCCATTTTAGATATGATATGTAATTTACATATGATAGTTTCTATCAATCATGTATCATAACTATATAATGATGACTTATTTAGTTACTTTTCTCATTCTATCATCTTGAAAATGATTTTTCTGGTGCATACTATGTATGTTTAAACCACATTTGGTAAAAGAAAGAACCCTGACTAATTTCGGACACATTGAACTTTGGAATTCGCAAATGCTTTTCATTCATGTTGCGACTACATATATATATTATATCTTATCTCGAAATGATTTCGAACATAGCCACCATTACGCAACATTTAAAATCTCCATAAATAACTTAACTATCGATGATGCAGTGAAACACAAATATCTTTTTAAATGCAATTTGATATTTCAATTCACGTCATACAAGTTGCAACACACGTTTTATGATGCATTTTAAACTCAGAATTACTTTTTCATAATCCATTATTACGGTATCTTGTAACATACCACTTTTAACTAATCAGTACAAAATTCATTTTTATATGTAAACTGATGTGGTTATAATGGTAAACAAGTAGTAGTTACACCCAGGACTGTAATTAATTATAATTCGAGTTCATGTTTCCAAACTACTGAAATGTGTATAATGACACGGAAATGTAATTTTAGGATCGAAGTGCAGACTACCTCGACACTTAATAACATATATTTGGCTTAATTGTATGTACACCTGAATGAGATACATTGATAAGAGAGACTTTGAATGTGTTAAGAATAAGAATTAAGAAATGTTCAATTGTTTGAGGACGACGTAAACAAAGACGTCGACGGATGAGACCAATGACGTAAGGTCCGGGTTTACCGACAGTCTTTAAGATAAAATCAAACTGGGGCAAACATATGTACTAAATATAAGTATCATTGACCTCTGCAAATATCTTGTAACAAAACACTTAAGAAATGCATTGATTCCTTTGTGGTAATATTCCTAGAGAATTATATGTTAACACCGTGTAAACTGGTTGTCCAAATGTGACGTTAGTCTCAAGAATTATTAACACTGACTGTAATATATATATATATATATATATATATATATATATATATATATATATATATATATATATATATATATATATATATATATATATTTAAACGCAAAAGACATTGTACCCATATTAGACTCCAATAATTTTTAAAATTGATAAAATACTGTTATCATGAAATAATATGCCTTCCCTATTCAATTCTCGGCTGATTTAACTCGGTCACACTACGTGTCCTTGTGATATCAATACATACCCTGGTTTCCACGTGACAAATAGGAAAGCTGGAACTACTTTCAAACAAAACTGATGCAATAAATGTAAGGTTTACCGAACCAGAACCAGTTTATAGACGATAGAATTACCCCAAATAAGTCAGGTACTATGAATGTTAACATACCTTGTACATGCACGTACCTTTGAAATATGATATTGACAGCATAAGAGGCCTATTAGCCTATTATGGCACTACATAAGAAAAACCCATTTTTAAATAAATGCAGCAATCAAAATAGAATTAGTGATTCGATTGTGTATATTGACAACTAATTGAATTCACACACCTATATATCAATATATTTATATACCAATCAATACCTGTTCGACATGCAATTTATCCGGGTGTAGGAATATTACTATTTATTTCTTTGAACATTCATCACTACCATTTGGATTAAATAGTACATTTGTAATTTCTAATTCTTCGATGGAATCTCTTGGGAAATAATTTCATACAGATGCATGCATGCTTCAACATACACGATTTTAAATAGTTGTGTGTCTGTTGAACAAGAGATGATGCTAATGTACATATCATTTAACCAAAATCCATTACCTGTAATCAGATATCATTGCTATTGTTATTGTCCCAGATGTCAGGTAATTAGTTATATGATGAAGTTAAAAACGCAAACGCACATATTTGTGTTCGATCTCAAAGGTAAATGCTCTCCAATAACATTTGATACAACGTGTCAATTGCAAATTAAAAACGTGTTTCTGTCACGTATAAAGTCCATCGATCAATGATGGTCAATCAATTCAGAATATATATATATATATATATATATATATATATATATATATATATATATATATATATATATTATATATTAGGTTTTATTTATAATGTTATATATATATATATATATATATATTTAGGTTTTATTTATTAATGTTATATTTAATATATATATGTGACGTCCCACATATAATATATATATATATATATATATATATATATATATATATATATATATATATATATGGGACGTCAAAATAACATTAATAAATAAAACCTAGTTTTTCTCTTTTAAACCCAGATTTTCTCAAGTTAAAACTAGTTTTTTCTCAGTCTCCCACATTAAATGAGAAAAACTAGGATTAACTGTGCCAAAGTCATATCAATACTCATTAATGTGATAATTGTTTTGTTTCGAGAAAAAGTAGGTTTAATTCATTTTTGTGCTTTTTCTCAAGTTAAACCTAGTTTATCTCCAGTTAATGTGGGTTACAAGAAAAACTAGGATTACCTGGAGAAAAAATAGGTTGGAGCTGTGACCCACTTTAACTGGAGAAAAAACAGGTTTAACTGAGAAAGACTATGTTTATATCGAGAAAAATTAGGATTAACACATTATGTTATTTCGACGTGTTTCATTACTTAAACCTAGATTTTCTTAATTAAACCTTGTATTCCTTCTGTTAAACCTAGATTTTCTCAGTAACCAGCATTAACTGTAGAAAAACTAGGTTTGACTGAAGAAATATTAACTACGCCACAATCACAAACATGATTTGAACCTAGTTTGTTACTTGAGAAAAACTAGGTTTACCTGCACCACAACCACATTAATTAATATTCCGCGTAGTTAAGCCTCATTTTTCTACGTTAAACTATTTTATTTTCTCCAGTTAATTCAAATTACTAGGGATTAACAGGAGAAAAATTAGGTTGAACTCGTAACCCTCATTAACTGGAGAGAAATTATGTTTAACTGAGATAAACTAGGTTTATCTGAGAAAAAATATATTTAACTCATTAATGTGGTAATATATATATATATATATATATATATATATATATATATATATATATATATATATATATATATATATATATATATATATATATATATGTATATATATATGCAAAGCACTAAAACCAACAACACTTTTTACCGTAAGGTGTCGGATCTATGCAATAGATACAAGTCAAGAAAATAATATATAAAGCATTAAGATGACAAACTACACATACAAATTGAAAATCAAATTTTCTGGACGACCTGTCCCTTCATCAGGACAAAGCGATTAAAATAACATGAAAAAAATGTACACATACACATCCCACGCAAACACCCACTCACATACACAACCGAGAGTGAAAGAAATGCTACATATTACAAGTACAGCGTGATAATGCAATGAATAAATGAAAATTAGGATAACTAAAATAAAAACTAAACTCAAACTACCAAAGAAATGTGAATCGAACTAGATCTAATTGGAAATAACAATAATCTGCAAATTTAATATATTATATATTATAAATAGAATACATGTATATTCCAGCGAACTAGAAATTAAAGATACAACAGAATAAAACACACACGCTTCATACTTAGATATTGTCCTTAATATAGACACAGACGGGACATTAGTAACTAAGCTTTACGATAAACGCAACGATTTCGGCTTTCCCATGGTAAATTTTCCACATGTAAGTAGTAATATCCTTCAGACACCCGCATATGAAGTTTATATTTCACAAATGATCCGATATGCCAGGACATTAGACTTGACTTTGGACTCATGGCGGGTGTGACCGGTCAACCGGGGGTGCTTATTCCTCCATGTGTGTCCATTTTACCGGATTTGTATCTATGTCCTGGACATTGTATTGATTTATACTTTGGTATCTGATATGTTTTATATATATATATATATATATATATATATATATATATATATATATATATAATATATATATATATATATATATATATTCATAAAGGTCACATACAATGAATTATATGGATAATTTAGCAATTTTATGATAATTCAATAGAAATGTTTAGCGTTTGTTACAATACTAGTGATATTACGTTGTTTTAAACATAAGGCGACTATTCCCTCTGATATGATATTGGCATGACATTGATTTTAAGTAGAGATTTTGATCAATCCATCATGATATTTTGTCAATTAATAATTCTCATTATTTTAAAGTGATAACTATACACTATATGAATTGTCAAGAATGAATTCCGTGCGCTTCGTTCTCATATATTTTATTAAATATAAACACAAGTGTGATGTTGACTAGTGAATAGTATTACAAAGATAATTTTGTTAGTTTTTTTTATCCCGCTGTTGACCAGTTATAACTCATATAATGTCACATTCCATGCAAAATGTCGTAAGGTGTTGTTTTATCTCTTACATGGAAAAGGTTTAAGGAAATCATAGCTGTTTACAACACAGAGAGAGAGAGAGAGAGAGAGAGAGAGAGAGAGAGAGAGAGAGAGAGAGAGAGAGAGAGAGAGAGAGAGAGAGAGAGAGAGAGAGAGAGAGAGAGAGAGAGAGAGAGAGAGAGAGAGAGAGAGAGAGAGAGAGAGAGAGAGAGAGAGAGAGAATCGATATTAGATTAGGCTTGGTGGTTTCATGAGAAAATAACGAAGATTTTAGACGAAAACATTTGGGAAATGTCGTGACAATACAAAAGGAAATCACATTGTTATCATTTATATTTTACTCTGAAATTCCGCTTGCCTGTTCATTACATTTATGTATGTATCACTGATGACCGGTCGAAAGCGGATGCGTAATCCTCCATGACACCTGGTCCCACCTCATGATATCTAGATGTCCATGTAATTTGGCTAAATATTTCTACTTTGGTATCTGATATTTTTCATATTTATGTTATTTTAAATGTGTGTATTTGCAATCTGTAACTTAAGTATTGGTGGAATGTTTATAATTTGTAGAAATGTAAAAAAGTGCATAATTGTCTGTTTGTCCATGTTGTAAACTTGAGAGAAAGTTGTATGTACACAATACATCTTTATTTGCATTTGATAGTTATAAACTTCCACACTATTGACACTGATTATCGGTGACATATATCTTTGTTTGTTTATTGTTGTTTAACATCCCACTCAAGAATCATTCACTCATATGGAAACGTCACCAAATGCCTGTGAAGGGCTTCCATTTTTGGCTTATGCTCGTTTATTACGACCTTTCAGCAGTTAGTCTTCTTTAACGTGCCGACAACTGCTGTGAAACGGGATATCGGTTTTTACTGTCTCATCCGCAGGACAGGAAACCAACCTGCCGCCGGCTGGACTCGAACTCATGATCTCTCGATCAAAAGTGCCAGGCCAGCTCCTTTTTCAAAATATGACTTTATAACAATATAATGTATATTTCATTAAAACGACGGAGGAAATCGTTATATATATATATATATATATATATATATATATATATATATATATATATATATATATATATATATATATATATATATATATATATATATATATATATATATATCGTTACAAATTTTATACACGCGCATTTGTTGGTTCCCATTGTAGAGCCAACATTTTTGTAGTTAATTCAAATGGCGGTGTTAAATTCACATAGATGTGTACAAATTACCGGTTATTTAAATTGCAATTAGTCCAGTTGAATTTCCCAACGAATAATGTTTCATGGGACAAAACTGTATTAAATTATTATGTGTCATGCGGTCCATGCATTCATTAGTAATAACTGAAAAATCCAATTCACATTAATACAAATATTTCATCTTGTTTATGCCATATTGCTTGGCGTTTGATAACTACTAAATAATGAGATTTATCAACAGAATTATTTACTGCTACTTGCCGCGATTATACTGTCCCTTGAGCTAATAAATCCTTTACACTAAATATCAAAAATTATGTAATATCAAATAAACCATTTCATTTTTGCGGCAACACATTTATTGATATTAGGTAACGGGCAAACATTCAACAAATCAAACCATCTAGATGTACGGAAACTTCGATAACACGGAACCAATACTGTTTGTGTATTTTTACAACCCACAAAAAGATGGTTCGCTTGATGTGATAAAATGTTACATAACGTATCTGTTGTATTTATGTATTCAACTATTCATAATAAAATTGTTCCCTATTAAATGGTTCCTTTCAAGTGTCGTTGTATAGAGGGTCCGAATTCAATTTTCGCTGAAATATAAAAACATCAGACACCAAAGTATAAATCAATAGATTGTCCAGGACATAGATAGAAACCCGGTAAAAATGGACAAACACGGACCTCTGGAAACCAAGAAGTGGGATCAGGTGTCATGGAGGAATAACCATCCCCTGTCGACCGGTCACACCCGCCGTGAGTCCACAGTCAAGTCCAATGAAATACGTGAGGAATGTATCCTCGTCACAATTGGTACAGACGTCTCAACAACCGCCAACGAAAAGGCAACTTAACATTCCACTTAGTGAAACAGAGTAGTCGCAAACAAGACTATTATACCGACCGTTACATTTGCGGAACGATGACATCAAACGCGGTTTTCTATATTCCTGTGTCAATAATTTATCAGTGAGTAGTTTACCTCTGTATATGAAATCTTCATATGTTGTACACGCCCTGGCATATCGGATCATTTGTGAAATATAAACTCCATATGCGTGTGACTGAGGGATATTACTACTTAAAATGTGGAAAATGTACGATCGGAAAGCCGTAATCGTCGCATTTGTCATATAGCTCAGTTGCTAATTTCCCGTCTGCGTTTATATTAAGTAAAATGTCTAAGTATGAAGCGTGTGTGCTTGATTCTGTTGAGGAAATGATGATTGCTTTGCGTGTGTGTGTGTGTGTGTGTGTGTGTGTGTGTGTGTGTGTGTGTGTGTGTGTGTGTGAAAATATGTGTGTATGTGTGTATGTGTTTCTGTCTATGTGAATATGTATATGTATATGATTGTGTGTATGTGTGTATGTGTGTATGTGTGTGTCTATGTGTATGTGTGTATGTGTGTTTATGTTTATTTGAATATGTGTGTATGTGTGTGATTCTCTCTCTCTCTCTCTCTCTCTCTCTCTCTCTCTCTCTCTCTCTCTCTCTCTCTCTCTCTCTCTCTCTCTCTCTCTCTCTCTCTCTCTCTCTCTCTCTCTCTCTCTCTCTCTCTCTCTGTATCCGTGTCTCTGTGTTTGTCTGTGTATCTGTGTGCAGAACATAACTTCATTGAAGTTGCATACTACTATCACGTATTGTGACCGAACTAGAGAACTTAAAAACTATATAGTAGTTGATCTCATCCGACATGAATTTAAATCTCAACTGGCTTAATTTTTATTTCATCTATATATGATAAATACCAAAAGTCAGTGTATTGATTGCTACGTTTCTTACAATCATTAGGTTTGATTTGATTTTGAATTATTTTAGCATTTTACGCCTCACTCAACGATTTTTTCAGCTATAGTGTGACTGTTAGCTTTTAATGGTGGAAGAGAAAACCCGGGAAGAGACCACCGACCTTCCGCAAGTAAATTGGCAAACGTTCTAACAAAAAATCAACTTAAGTTCCAGCAGGGCTCGAACCTGAACATGGTATAAAGCGCCATGATCTAACCACTTGGCCGGAGGAGTGTGGGGGGGGGGGCTACATCCATCAGGTGGTTTGCCTCTACTCATATAAAATGATCGTACACTCTCCATTTTCGAGCTTGACGAGACTCATAAATACAGGTGCATATGTGACAAAGGTCATTATACTTATCACACGGCAAAGCGACAGCATGAACGCTAATGCAGTTCCGATTGTTGCAAAGTATAGATGTCATTTTCCTCATCCAAAGGTTGACGTAAACACAGGGAAAGGACATATAAGTACAACCCCTGTTGTTGTAAAGTTAAACAATGAAGCTATAATTAAAAGTTAATGCAATTCTGTTTGTGTTAGGTTGTACATATTGTTTCCCCGTGTTTCGTAAAGGGTAGATGTAGTTTAGTCGTATATACATATATGTAGTAGGTGACCAGGACTGAAATGCATGTTCTTTATTCTGTGATTCTTTGATTTCATGTTTCCATGTGACTGTCGATTCACTGCGTGTGTGACCGGTCAACAGGGGATGCTTACTCCTCATTAGCACCTGATCCCACCTCTACATTTATCAGGGTCCGTGTTTGTCCAGTATTCCCCGGGTTTATATATTGTATCCCAGACTTCCTAAAGACTAATACTTTGGTATCTGATACAATATTATAAACATAATACCAAAGTTACAATGCTCAAGACGATATCATTTCTGTCAATTAGACGTCATCAGTTGAGCTCCAATTTGAAAAGTATGTGATTTTTACTAAAGATAAAATGGTATCATACAAAGCCAAATAATATCTGTAAAGGTATAGCTGAAATCTGACGTTCAAAAAGTATATAAATAATTAAACGACTCCATCTGAATTTGCTGATATTGATTTTTCACCTACACATTAAATGCATACTCTTCAATGATTTAAAAAAAATGTACTTTCATTTCTCTTTTTAATGAATTATGCGTAATTTTCAACTGATTGAACATTTATTATTTTTATTTCAATTTCAGTGACAATGGTATAAAGTTAGTGCCTAAAAC
The DNA here is from genome assembly GCA_030159075.1 of Atrina japonica. Classification (NCBI taxonomy): domain Eukaryota; kingdom Metazoa; phylum Mollusca; class Bivalvia; order Pterioida; family Pinnidae; genus Atrina; species Atrina japonica. Next base: position 644,924 of record BROG01000146.1, on the reverse strand, counting down.
GGAATATTGAAGCAGAGGAACTATTTAATCATAAAATGGATAATTCCAGCATTGCGAGAAATTCCTCGGAAACGAATGATGCTGACGCTGTTGCGTTTTATGAAACTGCACAGTTTGTAAATGGGTTAATTCTGTATCCCGTTATATGCATTCCAGGTTTAGTTGGAAATATTATGACAATCATTGTTTTATCAATGAAAAATATGCGGACATCGACCAATGCATTTCTTAGTGCACTTGCCGTGTCGGATGCGATTAAATTAATCAATGACATCGTTTACTTCTCGGTGTTATTGCTTTTTAAGACCAACGATGAGGCAGCCAGTACAGCCTTTCTTCACATTTATCCATATGCTCATTTCATCTTCAATATCGCTGCATGTGTGTCAGCCTGGCTTACTGTTTCAGTAGCTGTTGAGAGATTTATCATGGTTTGTTATCCAACAAAAGCTAGATATATTTGCACAAGAAAGAGGGCTATCATCATTTGTATTACCGTCTATATAGTCATGTTTTCCGTCTCACTGCCGTATTCAATAAGATATAGTACAATCAAAGAAATGGACCACACAAATAATGAAACAGTTACAGTGATAGAAACAACAGATCTCTGGAAAAACGAACGTTTTGTCAATTATTACACGTTGGTCATTAATTTCCTGAGGTATAATATTCCACTTGTTATACTTATTATTCTAAATGCATGTATAATTTATTCCATGAGGAAAACTAGAGCTAAACGGAAACAGACAAAGCGAAATCGTGTGACATTCATGATGATAATTGTTATAATGGCCTTTCTTATATGTATAACACCCGATGCTGTAATGTCAACTTTTGGGTATGGTTATTACGATGCGAAAGATTATTATGTTAAGGGTATCCGGGAATTCACGGATACTCTTTTGGCTGTAAATGCAGCAGTAAATTTCATTATATATTGTGCACTAGGTCAAACATTCCGAAAGAATTTCATCATGTTATTTTGCACATGTTCGAGTCAACAAAATCGTATGCCGGGTACGAGGCAACTGAGGTGCTGTCAAAATTTAACAAATACACCAAGAATTTGGAAAATCCATAAAAATATAAATCAAAATGCCCAAACTGTATGATGATTGTCAATTTGATTCATAATTCTATACTAATATTTTACATGTTCATACTTCATCCCATTGGAATACTTAAAAGTTGAATATTTTCACCGGTTATTAATTTTACGATTCTTTATAAAATTGTAAGAGTGCGAAGAAAGGGTTTAAAAGGTTTGAAAGACTATACAGATTGCAAGATATTTTTCACCAAAAATAATTGGCAAATATTTCTCCGAACGGACATTTCCAATGTTTATAGTGGTGTGTAATGCCAAATCATTGCTGAACTGCACATCCCTCGGTGAACTTATGTATGCAGGTACATGTATATTGAACATTGAACCAATATATACAATATGTTGAACTGCCTTTTCCACATCTGATTAAGTGGTTGAACATCATATGAGCAAAGTGATATTTTTGTCTACGCTGAGGAGATTAGGTCTAAGAGTTTGCAGTAGATAATGTATTATAACTGATAAATTGTTCAGATGAAAGAAATTAAAGATATCTATTAAATCAAAATCAATGTTGAAAAGTGTTGAAATGTAATTTACCCCAAAGCAGCTAAAGTGTCGCCAAAGGTATCAGTCAGAACAATTTTACATAATGGTTATGCTGTTTAATCACAATATGAAGAAGTCAATCGATAAGGAAGCAGACGCTTTGATTATATATATATATATATATATATATATATATATATATATATATATATATATATATATATATATATATATATATATATATATATATATATATACACTTATTGGTTGGAGAGATGTTGGTAGTAGACCCATGGGGTTGTTGTAGACATATTGAGAATAGACGACGTATTGATAGCAGACGTATTATTAGTAGACACATTGATTATATACAAATTAGAAGTAGAGGTATTAGCTGTAGACATTTACTATAGATGACTAATCGGCAGCAAACGTATTGGTAGTATACATTAGTAGTGTAATTGTTGGAAGCAAACGTATTGTTATCAGACATATTGGTAGTAGACGTATTGGCAATAGATATATCGGTAGACGACTTATTGGCAGCAGACGTTTTGGCAGTAGACATATTGGTTGTAGACATATTTGTAATATTGTAATATAGACATATTGACAATAGACATATCATTTGTAGACATATTATTAGTAGAGAAACCATAAACAATAAACATATTGGTAGTACACTGATTAGTAGCATCTGGTATATATATATTTATATATATATATATATATATATATATATATATATATATATATATATATATATATATAGTGTTTAACTTTTGGTAGTAGACATATGGTGTCCGGGTAGCGCAGTGGTTAGC